>MQUG01001222.1:0-20161 GCA_007213375.1 Steinernema feltiae | reverse complement strand
AGTCAGATCTGCGTTCCAAAGAAAAACTAGAGCGGTTTGTCTTAAAATTATAAATAATAAATTTTTGATACTTCATTTTCTTTTACTTCAAATCATCAAATTTTATTTTATCTTTCACCTTATACATTTCGCCATCGGTACAATTTTTTAATTTCTGGTGCAAACAGCACAAACAAATATTTATTAATTGTGGTTGCAACCAACAGCAAATTCAAATTTTTATTTGCTTATAGCACGTAAATTTTAATATTAATGTTTATTTTGCTCACATTTCGCACATTGTAGACGATCATTCATTATTGCATTTTTGTCGGTTTCCGCTCCATTATTTTTTATAGCGTAAGACTGGGCTCAAGATCCTACAAGAATTCTTCCTTCATCATTGAGGTCGCAAGGATCGAACGAAGGGTGGTAGGCAAAGAGCAGAAAAAACAAGACTTTTTTGTAGATTGGATAAAGCTCCACTGAAAATGTGAATTTCTATCACACTAGGAGGATGTTTAGATGAGAATTGAAATCAGTTTCTATTTTTTCATAATTTTTGCTTCATCGTGGGTCGAAAAACCAACATTTTTTAAAACTAAAATCAAAACAATTTTCATTGTTTTCAAATAAAGGCTATTTTTACCGTAATCCACTGGGTTTATGGCTTTTTAATAGCATTAGAGGAGAAGCATTTTTTGAAGACGTATTTTTCAAACTGTTTTTGGCACAAAAATACTTTGAAGTTAGTATTCTGTGTTAGGTTTGTGGTGGGTCGGTGTTATTCTGTGGTAGCCGATGGAAAGCTCAAAGTATTTTTGTTCGCGCCAGTGGAACTCACGTCGGTAATTGCAGTCAATCAACACAATTTTATGACTTTAGTCTGTGAATAAAAGGTATTTTTGAGAAGGACCGTATCTGACAATGAGCGAAGCTAAAATTCGCTTATCGTTGAAGTTTTGAGTTCAACAAATTTGACATTTTGTTCTTGAGCACTCTCGAGCATAGATCAGGCACAAAAGCGCCCCATGTCAAAAATAAAAACTCAAATTTAAGCAGGTTAACAGTGCAACTAAAACCCTGAAAAAATCTTCCCTTCTACGAATATCAGTTCAGTATTGTTGGTAAACGTTTTTTTATTATCCGCTGCGGTAAAGACACCCAATTTTTGTCGCTAAGGCTATCCAACCACTCTAAACAGCGTGATAAAACGTGTTCTATATTTGTATTTATTTTTCATGTATTTTAGTCAGTTTTAGTTCATTTGTGTTAATAATTAAATTAAGTAAATTAAGGGTCAGCAAAGCATTTATAATCAGAGATAACGCAAAAATATTTTTTTAGTCTCCACAGTTCCTAAGAAATAGCAAAATAGCGAATTTTTAACAATTTTTTTTTCATTTTTGATTTTTCCGGTTCCTCGATACTTCAAACTTTTGTCAGGCTCCAAAAAGTAGAAAAAGAGGTGTTTATTGTGCAAAAGCAAAAAAACGCAACGTTTTTCATAATCCGCGCCGCTGAACGCGTTTTAAATTTGCCATTTTTTGGTTCGTTAGCTTCTAAATGTTTGTTGAATTTGTGAGGCCCCTAGGCCTGAATACGAAAAAGATTTTTACTTGAAAAGTGATATTTTCATTCATTCTTGTTGAGCGTTATATTGACAGATAGAGGCATACAAGTTACTTATTTTTTGAAGGCTTGAAGTATCTTTAAGTAAGTTGAAGCAGTTGAAAATCAATTTTTGATCAACTTGATTAACCAATTAGTGCCAATTATAAAATTTACTCGAATTTTGAAATGATTTTTCACGAAATTTTGATCTTTGCCTCTTTTCTTTTTGCTACAATAGTGAATGAGTAAACCGGTAATCGAGTTCTTGCCATAAAAATAGACGAGATCGAGTCATACGAGTCAATTCACAAAATTGATAAAAAAAAGTGTCAAATAATAGCACTTTTGAAAATTTAAAATTATTTTTGTCCTATTTCTATTTTTATTTGGCTGCACGTTGCAAGAGCGAATTCAGTCCACCTGAACAATAAAATAATGATAAAATTGATAATCTGACATTTTTGAACGGTTAGCTTGATTTCTTTTGCTTTTTCCTATTTTTTTGGCCTTTGATTTGGCGATTTTCTAGAGATTCGCTGGAAATTCGTTGGAACATTAAATCAAGAAATTTTAATCTGCATTTTGAAAATTCCACATTAAATTGCAAACAAACTTCCTAGTTTCACTTCAAAAACAATTTTTCGAGCTGTAAAGCTTATAATAATTTCGTGTATTTTTCATAATATATTATCAACATTTTCAATTCGAGTTTTCAACAATTTTTGCACTTTTTCATTTTTGTACGAGTATACGGTGCTCCATCTGATTAAAGGATTAGATGCCTTTTTAACATCAATTCTTTTCATTTTTCATTTTTTTCAACATTTTTTCAAACATTGACAATGAATGAAAAGACAATTACCAATCGACAAATTAAATTTTTGTGCTCTTATCCAAGGTTCAAACAGTTTTTTGGTTTTTCATTTATCCTCCCAGCACGCTAGAGAGACACCGTTTTTGTGGTGCTGATCATCGAAACAGTACAAGACTTTGCTAAAATCCAAACAGTGAATACAATCGATGAAAGTCCATAACAGTCAAAGTCCAAACTCTAATGACATTAACTTATTAATTAACAACAAAGACAATTTTGGCTAAAATCTATGCGGCTAGATGCAATAACGTGCATAAGCAATATTAATTCTAACATTTTTACAATTTATTGCATGTTCATCAATTCTCATTGGTCATTGTGTGTTCATTCATACAAATGTGCTTCTATGTTCATAAATAAAAAATTGTTATATTATATATACAACCAACGTGCTTTCATAGTTGATTTGCTTTAAAAGAATTCTTTCGCAATTTTATCGCAAACAATTCAGATCTTACAAACGGTCTGAACTATCAGGATAGAGGGGCAAAATTTTTGTGCTCGTTTCAATGAAATTGAACCGATTATTTATCGACAAATTTTAATTTTGCGTTGCGATCCTCGTCTTTAACCGTAAACCGTTTTAATCGCAGCAACGTGCATAAAAATGAAAACTATTTTTTTGGGACAAGGCAACCGACTCGAAACCCTCAATCGTTTGGTTAATGGTGGTTTTATAACTGCTTTCCGTTTCTATTGGTTTCGACATTTTACAGCGACATTCGACATTTTTAACTTACAATTGAACACTGATTTTTGTAACAATCATCGATTGATTATCGAAAATAATAACAATAATATTAATAAATAAACTTCTTTTCGAAGTTTGACGAATGAAATAAAATAAAGTGAACGATTTTCCGCCCTAGACATGATTTTCAAGTGCATTTTCTTTTTTTTAAATAAATTTTTGGTATTCGGACGTCTGCGCCGAGAGATGTGACGCAGTCGACGCCCGAAAGCGCTCGCGCTCCATAGCGCTCGCCGCGTAATTTCATTTTTGAGTACAGGTCTGCTTCACAAAATAAATAATAAACCCAAAGACTAAGTTATGAGGTGACAATTTTGACAAATTTATTAACTTTTGGACGAATCGACGACTACGTGATATGAAGATGAATATTTTTTTACTAATAGTCGTTTTTTGATAGCTGTGCACCTTTTAAGGCAAGGGAACGAAAAAGAACAAAAACATTTGTATGAAAGCGTAATCAATCTTAAAAACTCAAAAAGTTCCAAATTTTTGAACCTAGTTACAACACCCGAATTGAGTAATTTCAGTGAGCCAAAGAAAACCATTCTTTTAACTTTTCACTTTTACTAATAGTCGTTCTTTGAAAACTTTGCACCTTTTAAGACAGGGACTGGAAAAGAACAAAAATTGTATCGTGAAAGCCTAACAAAGCCTAACCTCAAAGCTCAAAAGTGACAAAGCCTAACCTCAAAGCTCAAAAAGTTATAAATTTTGATGTTTGAGAAAACCACTGCTTTTACTAGTTTCACTTTAAATCTCGTTTCTTGGTCGATCATGTTTATTTTCAAAAAAGTAAAAAAATCATTTTTGCTCGTAGGCCGCGATGATTGATTGTAAGAGGTGACAAATTTGACAAGTTTATTAACTTTTTGACGAATCGACGACTATGTGATATCAAGATGAATATTTTCTTTTACTAATGGTCGTTGTTTGAAAGCTTTGCACCTTTTAAGGCAGGAAATGGAAAAAAACGACAATTTTTGTATGAAAACGTAAACAATCTCACAAAGCTCGAAAACTTCTAAATTTTTTAGCTTTGGGCCAAAGAAAACCACTCTTTTCACTAGGAATATGTATGCTTTAAATCTCGTTTCTTGGTCGATCGTGTTTATTTCCAAAAAAAGCAACAAAAATAATTTTTCTCAATTCTCAAGAAATGTAGTATTTTTACGTTTTTTTTCAAACACAATTTCTTTAACAGAATAAAAGCAGCAGCTTAACAAGCAATTCCGAAATTTCAAAGAGAATTTATTTTCCAAAATATTTTTGTTGGTTGGATTGGAGCGCTGAATCCGAATCGTGAATGCTCTAAACTCAAAAACCATTTTCTTCAGTATTCAACTCATTTTTGATCAACGATTTTAGGGACAAAGCAGCGTGGAATAATATAATTTTATGTAATAGCACCGTGAAATTTAATAGCATCGCTAGATCGCATACTCGCATGTGGATTTTCCTTTTTTTAATAAATTTTTGGTGACCGGACGTGTGACGTGACGCTGTCGACGCCCGAAAGCGGTCGCGCTAGCCGCGTAATTTCATTTTTGAGTGTTACTGCTTGTCCATCTGCTTCACAGAATGAACTCAAATCTCGTTTCTTGGTCGATCATGTTTATTTCCAAAAAAGTAACAAAAATCATTTTTGCTCGTAGGCCGCGATGATTGATTGTAGACTAAACTATGCTGTTCCTTCGCTAATTCCAAAGATTTAATAAAACACGAATTAAAAAATATTTTGGATATTTTTGGAGGGCTTGCACAATCAATGTCGAAAGCAAAAATAGCTCAATTTTGTAGTCTTTTAATTCTTGCGCGTCTTCCGTGCAGTTAAGAAATGTAGTATTTTTGTTCTTTTCAACTTCTTTTAGAAAATATTTTTGTTATTTATGGAGCATCCTTGGCGTTCATCATTGGTTTGAAGCTCTGAGTCGGAATTTTTTGCTTGTAGCCGCATACATATCGGACGTATGTGGCTGAACTTGTCATGGCGCCGCCGATTTGACGCCAGAACAGCTTGGCGTCCATTTTTGATGTGAACCGTTATAAGGTCATGCAAATTGCTTGGATTTTTAACTCCATGGGTACAGAAATCTCAATCTCTATCGCGAGTGTTGCGCATCAAATTCATCAATTTCCCGAACCGTAGTTCCCCTGTGGAATGACCTCCCGGAGCAAGTTGTTACGGCAAAAAATGTAAAGGTTTTTCAAAGAAGACTAAAAAACTATCTGTTGTCCATTTGTCAATAAGTGTTCGGTCCGTTAAACCGCTCTCAGTGAAACCTCATTTCTTTAATCATTCTCTTGAATCCTGACGAGTTCAATGTAACTAGGGGATTCTTGCCTTCCTACACACCTTTTCCAATCCCCTCTTGTATGTGTAATTTCTTGAATAACTTGTAATACTGATTGTGTGTAAATAAATTAAATTAAATTAAAATAAGTTTTATTCTAAAGTATCTAACGTGATCAAGTTGAGCGACCAACTGGTCTACTGGTAAAAGAAACCGGAAAATATCAATAATTTGATGTCTTCAATGTATCTTCTTTTTAACACATTTTTCGTGATTAAGGATGGACAGCGAGATTAAGATCTCAAATTGGTTTACCATAATTCGAAACGGTAATATAATTTTTGCAGATGATTACTAAATTCATCACAACAAACGGCATTTCCATGGAGATGAACTTTTAATTAATTGACAATTTATCATTTGCTCAGTTTAAGTACATTTTTTGGTCAAAAGCCTTCCTAGCAATTTTTTGGTTCAAGCTAGCAATAAGTTCCACACAAAGAGAAGGAAAGAGAAGCGAGGAGGAGTATATGTATCTCTCTGTTTGCTAAATTAATCCAATCCACGCATTTTTGCAAAGATCCCACTAAAACTAGTCCGACTGTTTTTAATTTCTAGTTTTTGAGCTCAGTCCGCAATCACCGCTTTATTTAGAATTATCATGAATTAGTTATCATTTTATTTATCAAAATTATCATTTTTGAATTCAGACGGCAAAGAACGGCATAATTCGAAACATTAATTTTATTTTTGCAACAACCAATTTACACAAAACTATCGCATAATCTCAAATAAAATGCAGATTTTATGGCATTGAAATGCATGGCTAGACGGTGGCTTCAAGCCTATACCGTCAGCCTAATTTAATTTTATTCTATTTTTGAAATGATCGTAGTCGTCCTTCAATCGTGAGAAGTTGCCAATTCTTTAAAATTATAATCCAATCGACTAAAGCATTTTATTCAAAGACTCGGATCTGGTCGCTTCGTCGCAGTGTAACATATGAATCGCCCTGTTTTTGTATTTGTAATGTAAAATGGCTGTCCATGAGTCCGTATTACATATTTTCATATTCACAATTTATTTTACAAATTTTATTTATTTTTTCACATTTTTTAACTTTTATGTAGCAATCAATTTCAATTTAAGAATGTTATAAGTTATTTTTTGGCCATATATGATTTACTCCGCACTTGTAGCCTTTAGAATAGTAAGTGTTAAATTATTTTTTAGTTAGCAACAGATCGTCTCCGCACTTGTAACATTGTCAGTGTTTTTCATTGAACGTGCACATTGGTTCGTAGCCTTGAACGATTGGCAGACAGGCTAAAATTGTAAGTATTAGCACTTTTTAATTTATTAAATTATCTCAATTGCATATATATCTATTTGCAATTTCTGAATGAAAACGCCAAAACAAATGAATTAAATTAATTTTTGTAACAATGGCAGTCAAATTAAATTAAAAAATTTTAATTCTTAACTCAAAATGTATTTGAAAATTATTTAAGATTTTTCAGTCGTCCTTCAGTCGTGGTAATTCAGAAAAGATTGTAATAAAAATATTTTTTGACTGTGGATGTGGAAATCAATTTTAATTTCAAGATTGTTATAAATTTTTTTTGCCGTATTTTATGGACTCCGTACTTCTAGCCTTTAATATAGTCAGTGCCTACAGTCATTCCAATCATCACAGTTGGTAGATTCAGTTTTAAAAACAGATAAAAGACACATTTTGATCGCAGTTTTTTTTTCAATTAAACGCTGAAACTGAATGGTTTTCCCCGAACAATTCCGGTTTCGTGTGCACAAAATTGAAAAAGGTTGGATTCCTCTATAATCTGTGATTTGTTCGGTCAAAATACATTAAAGCGTCGGTAATTTCAATAATTAACTAAATAACAGTTATTTATGAACACGAAGAAGTAGTTTTTAAAATTGGGAAATAATTTTTTTAAATTTTTGGTTAAATTCGTCTTCTTAAGGACATAACCATTAAGCAAATTGAATTGTTTAGATCTCGGCACATGCCGTTCCGAAGTAAAAGCGTCTAAAATGCAAATTAAAGTCGTCATTCAATGTTGATCACAAATTCAATTTTTAGGTGCTGAGTGCAAACGATTAAACAAATTTCGATTTTTGCACTGAAGCTAAAGTAAAAAAAAAACAACGCTTTTTTAAAAACAAGTTTTACATAGTATTC
Source organism: Steinernema feltiae (assembly GCA_007213375.1). Lineage (NCBI taxonomy): Eukaryota > Metazoa > Nematoda > Chromadorea > Rhabditida > Steinernematidae > Steinernema > Steinernema feltiae. Next base: position 12,446 of record MQUG01001222.1, on the reverse strand, counting down.
CATTCAAAATAATTTTTGCCAGATCAATTGATGCCAGATCAACGGTTTTAATTTTTTGTATTTTTTTGGATTGCATAAGCTATTTTTTGGCTAATAAATTAAATTTACGTCAATATAATTATTTGTATTTTCGAATTAATAACTTTTACAAGAATTAATACAACAATAAATAGAAATACTTTGAACAAATTAACAGATTTTTTGGTGCGCTTTGTAATAACATATAAGTTGAAATAGGCAACGAAAATTTTTGCAACTCAACCCAAACTTAACCCTAATTTTGGTATCGTTGAATTGATCAATTTGTTTTTAGGCGTTAAACATAGGTTTAAAAAACTGATAACAAAACGGACATAACTGAAAAAATATGATCCGCTAGTCTGAACACGTTGATTTTTGAAGATTTTTCGATCAACCAACCCAAAGGGTTCAAATTGTGTTTCAAATATTTTTTGAAAAGATTTCCCGTATATCATTAATGGCTCCTTGTAGCAATGCAACTCTATGCAGCTCTCAACGGAAGACAGGCCGACCATCTTGGCTTACTCTCATGCTGATTTTTGGCCAGAACACGGGATCCTAAAATCGCCAGCATTGAATATCGAAGAAAAAAATGGACTAAAAGTAACAGCGGTTTATGTTTTGTTTTTTTGTAGTAGTGTCCAAAAGTAAAAAGCACCTCTGACCACGTGAAGGGTCGAAAAATTTCAATTTTTTAAATTCATCAGATTTATTGTTTTTGAGGTTTGCGGTTCTACGTATCGGACATTTTAATAGGTTTTTAAAACATGTCTCATCGGACTCCGCTGACTTGATACTATTTCATGTGTATTTTTGATGCTTTGGCGTGGCACCAGTTAACGATTAGGCTCTGACAATTAAAAGAGTCGGCGTCTAGCAGTTTATAAATTAAAGTTTTTACATTTTTTCGCAAACTCAAGCGCACGCTGAAATGACAAAAGCATACAGTACAGCACAGTGCAGCGCGCAATCCCAACTCAATTTTTTACCGTGTAATTTTTGTTATCCCAACGCAGTTCCAAATTGCAAGTCAAAAATGGCCTATTTTTTTTATCTTTTGTGGGTTTAATTAAATTAAAATTAAATTATCCTGCAAATGACGCTTCAGTTTTTTCCATATTTCACCACCAACAATGTAAGTCGCCAGGTATACGCCAGGTACAAATTTTAAGAATAAACGTAGAGCATAGCATATTTTTGGGGAAATGACTTTGAAATTAAGAAACCAATTTTTGGATTAAATTCTTTACCTCCGGAGTTACTCGATATTATTGTTTTAAAAAATGAGGTAACAAGATAACAATTTTGAAGACCGTATCCTCCAAATTCATTTAGACGTTTCTCTCGCTCGCTTCTTGATAAAATTAAAATTCAATTTTTTTAATTGCAATCTATTTTAGCTTTAAATTTTTGTGAGTACCACTTCTTCATATTTTGAAGGAGCATTTTTGAGTGTTACAGATTATTATTAAAAAGTTAGCTGTGTTTTGAATCTACGCTCACTCCAGCAATGCTTTTGGCATAATTTGCAAGAACACGTTCATACAAATTTTGTCAAACTTCAAATTTTATTGTAGCTTCATTTGACTCAACGATTAAGTGACTTTCACTAATAATAGGGCTTTTTACCCTTCTCTCTGTCTTCATCGCCTATAATAAGGACAAACTTTTTTGTTCAGCAAACCGATCATCCAATTCATTGGTTTTCAAATGGATATCAAATCTACTAGCTTTCAATATTAATAAAACAATAGTTCAGGCCTTTCTTCAGAAAAACAACAAAAATAAAAAGCAACGCGTACCTAGTTTAAATAATAATCGGCTGTCCTATTTTTGAACCTACCAAAATTTAAAAACAGGAATTTTTTGTCTTTTTTGACGATTTTTCTTTAGGTTTTTTAATAAAAAAACTCGTTGTTCTGTTCTAGCTGCGTTTAACAATTTAACAAAAAAAAAACAATTTTCGAAGACCGTAACCTCCAAATGCATTTAGACATTTCTCTCGCTCGTTAAAAACCACAAAGTGTTTTTCGTCTTGATAAAATGATAAATTCCATTTTTTTTTTCAAAATTACAATCTATTTTAGCGTTCAAAATTTAAGAGTAAGTCGTCAGGTATCAGCGCCACTTAAATAAGAGCATTTTTGCTTCTCCAACCTTCTTCTATAGTTTTATGTACGATTTGATTATTTGAAGTATTTTTTGGTCTGGCGACTGCAATTAAAAGCTTCAATTTTGTCATTTATTTTTAACTGAAATTAATTAATTTAATTTAATTAATTTTAATTGATTGAAAACACAAAAAGTATATTATTTCTGCGACCCTCTTTTAAACAGCTTGTTTTTAATGACCAGCGTGCTTTTTATGCTGAGCGTGCATAAACCGCCCATAAATATTAATTTATTCTTCACGTGTCCCAGCATTCCAAAAATGTTTATCCCGTTTTTCTAGCAGTTTTTTAGTTGACGGATAAATTATTTTTGAACAAACATTGAACATACAAACATTTTTTTAATTTTTAATAATTTTAAAGATTTAAAAATGTTCGCTCAGGAAACCAAAAAAGGCAAAACCAAAAAAAAAAACAAAAAAAAAGCTTTTTATGCTGATTTTCTGAATAACAAATGAATCTAAACAACAATTATTTTTTTTTTTTGCCTCTTGGTCCGGAAAATGCTGTGGCAAAAACAAATAATTTAGCTTTGCATTGTTATTTGTTTTATTTTTCAAAAAATCAAAAAGGGGGGGCTCAGATTCTTCCGGAGAACCAAATCTCCGATTTAATTTTTTTGGGATTAATTTTTAAAAAATCGCCTAAAAAATCGGCTCATCGCTGTTTGACATCGCGTGTCGCTGACGCACACCGTTCGGCCTTTTTTATAAAATTGGGTCACTAAAAGCGTTGCTATACATAATTATTGACTTTTAATTTTAAATCTAAACAAAACTTTTAAATAATGTTTTTTGTGTTTTTTTTAATTTTTCGCCATTTTGCGACGGTCCATTGGATTTTAGCAAAAACAAAGAAATTGTTTTGTGCTTTTGTGCTAGAATTTGTGCAATTTTTCACATTGGAACTATTTTGGTTTTAGCACTAGCATTTTTTTCCGTTCCACAACTTCATTAGCCCATAATTCATAATTCATGAAAACACAATAATTTCATTTTAAAGAACAAATCTATTTAATTAGAATTTAATTGCCAGAGAGCTGTAGATAAGAAGAGCTGCGCAATGGTCACAGCCGCTGAACGCGGCCGACTCATAAAGCAAAAATTTTCGTTTTAATTTTTTACGTTTTGTTGTTTTAAATTTTTTGAGCGGAATTTCGAATATAGGTCGCAATAAAAACCTGAAAGAAATCATTTTTTGGCGCCATAACATACCACTAACTCATGGCTCATGGCTCGTACTGAGTACCAACTACTGAGCGGCGACCCGAATTTAACGACCAATACCGACCAAAAACATGTAAATCGTTTTTCGCTCACTTTAGAATTGTCATGATAGTTATCTTTATAATTTAGCGAGAAATATAAAAAAGTTTGATTTTTGTACAAATCCGGCTTTCTGCGTCTTTTAACAAATTTTTTTTTAAAATTAGTTTTTAGGTGAGACGCTACAGACGCTACACTACAGACGCTACACTTGTAGTACATATCAAACATTGCTAGCGTGATTTAACTCAAGCAAGGTCTGACGACAGAAAATCAAAATTTTCGGTTTTTCATTTTATTGTTTGAGTTCAAAACTTTTAATTCGCCGGCTATTTCACAATTATTATTGTCCTTTGTGATAAAAGCCAAACTGTAATTAAAATCCGAAAGATTTTTTCTTTTCTAATTTTAATTTTATTTTTGCGGTTTGTATTGGCGGACATTACGCTCTTCACTGCTCAATGGCAAATCTATAAGTTGCAACTCGTGAACTCTACTCTTGAAGAACGATCAAGGGATGACTTGGCTTTTCATTTCATTTTATTGTTTAAATACAAAATTTAATTCCGCTCCTATTTTATAGGGCTTGATTTCTAAAAAAATTTTGTGACTTAAGGCAGCGTAAATCCATCACTAACCAACCGGTGATGCCTTCGTTCTTGTTCAATTTTTCAGATTATGTGCGATCTTTCGAAAAGTGCTAAAAAAATAAAAATTCGAAATCTTTTCATTTCGATCAATGATATGAATAATCCTAAAACTAACTGGATTTTACGTTACAATTCGTATTTTGTTGTGATATTGAATCTTCGCTGCTTTGAGAATCGTTACATGTCAAAAACGGTTTTTGACTAAAATCTAAAAAAGATTACTAAAAACAAATTTTTGCCATCAATTAGCCATTTTTAGTAAAATAATAAAATAATTTTTTGTTGGATCGAGGAATTCACCTATATAATAGCTTTTTTGTTTGCGAAATGAATTATCCAAATTTCCAATTGAATTTCACGTTGAAATTTGAATTTTGAACAATTTTTCACTGAATCTTTGACACGCTACGTTGTGCTAAAATGAGCAAAATGGTAAAAGAATTTTTGCCATCGATCAACCATACTATTTATTCATACGAGGAATTTGGCGCTAAAGAAGTCGTCGAGGAAGTCACTCACATTAATAGCTTGTTTTTTAGAATTTGATTTATTCACATTTTGGCAAATTCTGCGTGCTGATTCATTACTGAACCCTGGTTCCTTGCTTGCAATACAAATACTTCCAAATACGAATAAAACACAATTCCCATGAAATCCAAAAAGAACAACAAATTTTACAAAATGATTATTTTATTAAATTTTAAATTTTTCAAAACGATTAGACAATTTTTGGTCCGGCCATATTACACCTGCAAGTATTGACAAGAATTAAAGTATTTTAAAAAAATCTTTAACGTTTTTACCACAGCTTTGAAAACACGAGTTTACAAGCACTGTAAATAAGTAATAAGTTTTAAAAAAAAGTTTCAAAAAGATAAGCTAGCTTCATCATTTTGTTTGGTCATTTCGAGGAGCGCAACTATTGATTTATTATAATTTTTAAAGAATTGATTTTAAAAATTAAATTTTACTTTTTTAATTTTAAATTTCAATCTCCTGATTTAATTTTTATTTTTGACGGGATGGAGTTGGGGTGTGTTATGCCGGCATTTGCTTGTTTTTCATTTCTCATTGCATTGCATTTTTTCACGGAAAGCAGGCAACCTCAAATTACACAGAAAACAAATTAATTTTTAAATTTTTGATCGTCTTCTAGATAAACCCCACTTTTAGAGTTGCCAACTTCTCAACATACCTTAATACATACATCTGTGATGCCTTGGTTTGATTTAAAGAAACTTTCAAACTTTTTCAAAAACTTTTTCTTTTCAAGTTTTATTCTCTTTGAAATCTTTCGATTTGTTCTTCGACGCGTCAAACCCGGTTCAACATTTACCGACATACTCTATCAATGCCAATTGCTCCAGTGGTGTGTGGAGAGTTCAGACGTACAGAAAACTTTAACTGAAATTTGCTTTTATAATTGTGCGGTATCAATCGATGCATCTCGATCTTGACGAACGTAATAATTTGCTATTATTAGTAAAAATTTTTAGAAATAAGTCGTGGTGGGACAATTTTAGGTAGTAAAAGTAGGCCGATTTGAAATATATAATGAATAGTGGACATCTTGAAAAATGCATTTTCAACTCTAAAGCACTAAAGCTTTGTTCTACTTACGGCTCACAATCAGCACTCAGTTCAGGAGCATTTCTTTTTTGTCCTAAAGATCCGAAAGCCTTGAGCAGAATAAGAAAAAGATTTTTAATTGAAAAACAATATTTTTATTCATTTTTGTCAGGGCGGCCACGTTCAAGTACGTTGAAGCAGCTAAAAAACCAATTGTTTGCCACGCATTACACGTCTTTAATCTTTCCGACATGGCAGTTTGCTGAGTTCAATTAATATATTTGAGTTATGTGCAATCGAAGCAATCTTTGCTCGTTTATGTCAATAGAAAACGTTTCAATTTCAGTAAATTGAAGTAGAATTATCTCGCTGTTACCTACGATGACAAATTATCTTTCAATATTTTTTACAAAGTATCGTTAAAACGTTAAAACTCAAACTCGAAAATGATTTCATGAAATTTTTGTAATTCATGTGAAAGCTTTTTTGCTTTTAGTATGCAAAAACTAGTGAAACAAAAACTAAAGCGGTAAGCAAATTCTTGCCATAGATACTACAAATATTTTTTTGTTCGCGAGATCCATGTTCAAATAATAAAAATTTTAAAAAAATAATTCGCTGTCTTTTCTTCACGTAAGCGTTAAATTAAATTAAAAATTATGCTAATCACGTAATTAAAAATGAACATTTTTGATTGTATAGCCTATAGCCTCACTCACAAACTTGGACGCACACAATCGAGCATACTGCGCAATTTATCATCGCAAACGAGATGATTAAGACTTGAAGTTTCTTTGAAGAACAGTTTAGGTCTTTGTTGATTTTTCACAATTCTAATACCGACCTAAAGGTCTTCATTCGTATCCATAAATCGGAACGCATTGCACTTTGATTTTAGGTTGAAAAAATCAACAACCAGTTTGGCTCTTTAAACGTCAATGTTTAAACTTTTGCAACAAAAACATTTTTGACTATCAACGGTTTTTTGGGGATTTCTTTTGACTCTTCTCCCTATACACCCTTCAATAACGCCAATTTTACATTTTACAATGTCTTTACAAACAAAAAAATTCAATTTTTTGACAATCAATGTGTAGTACCAAAAACGAGTCTTAATCATCTCGTTTTTGGTACTACACACAGAGATGCTCAATTGCGAGAACTGAAATGGACGCTCCACCCAGAGTCGTTTTGAGAATTCTTGTTGGTACATTAACGGTTATTTTACATGATGGTACGAGCGTGGGACTTGAACATTTTTGATTTTTGCATGGAAGAGCATGGAACGCGTGGAACTAAATTTTAGTCTCACTCTCATGGCCATCTGCCAATTCTACTCTACTCGCAATTTCTGCAAAACGGTCAAGGGCAGGTCAATTTTAAATTTAATTAAATTTTTAAATATTTTTGAACACTTTGCAACAAATCATCACTTAAATAGTTTTTAAGTTTTTTAACCTCATTTCTTTAATCATTCTCTTGAATCCTGACGGGTTCAATGTAATTAGGGGATTCTTGCCTTCCTACACACCTTTTCCAATCCCCTCTTGTATGTGTAATTTCTTAAATAACTTGTAATATTGATTGTGTGTAAATAAATTAAATTAAATTAAGTTAAGTTTTTTAGAGCCAGTGCATTTGTTTCTTTTAAAAAATGTAGGTTGTGTTTTGCTAATTTTGCACATTGGAGGATTATTGTTGGTACACGTTAACACTCATCTACAACGAAGATGGTCATTTTTGGGGAAGGATATCATTGTTACTTCGAGCTAAAAAAAAACAATTTTTGCTTTCCATCCTTCAGTTCCGGTACTTGATATGACTGTTACATTTAACAACAACAAAAGAATTTGGCAACCGGCAACCTCCAACAATGCATTAGAGTCAATCTACATTGAATTCAGGATAAAAGACGAAACAATAAATCTATATTTTTGTCAATTTGGCATTGTTCCCAGTTATCGATTGAGTGACTTTGACGAATGAAATAAAATAAAGTGAACGATTTTTTGCGCTTGCGCTTGTTCGCCGCCCAATCCAAAGTAATCTGTTAGGAAGAGAATAAAATTAGATTTTTTGCTCTTGTCTTTGTCGCACAATATACGAAATAACGACTAATTCAATGCACCAATGCCAGGCTGGTCAATTTAAATTTATTAAATATTTTTGATGAGTTTCATTGCCGCAATCCTCACTAACCTAATTTTTAAGGCGAACGAGCGAGTGAAAACAAGCGAAAATTGTTTAATTTTAATTAATATTGTGTATTTTTGCTAATTTTGAACATGGTTGGTACACGTTAACGCTCATCAACAACGAAGATGGTCATTTTTGCGGTAATGTCATTGCTACTAAGCTAAGAAACAGTTTCTAGTTCAATTCTTTAGCTTCGGAGTAAAATAATAAAAGAAAAACAACAAATCTATTTTTTGTCAACTGCGCACAGACACAGTTAACGATTAAGTGACTTTTACTAGTGAAATAAAATAATGCATAACGCAAGAACGCTTTTATTTAATGGACCAATGCCGGGAGAGCAATTTTAAATTCAATTCACATTTTAAAATATTTTTGATCACGGTTGTTTCAGCACGAGACTATGCAGAAGCAGAATATATGAGTTGCTGGCCCGCCCAGCTGTCCATAGGGCCAAGGACATGCGTTCTGATGCCTTCAGTATCGCTTTATATGAGAGCCGATGGCCGCTGTGTCCGCGGCTCGCGGCAATCTCCCTTGCATGTCTATTTAACCAATGAAGTAACCGCTTCACTGTCCGCTTATTCTTTCTCCAATGGTCTCCAAAAGCGAGTTTTTCCTCCAAATACACCCGCTGATCCACGACACAACAAACGAAATAAAATAAAGGGAACGATTTTTTGCGCTTATCTTCAACAGACACAGACAAAGTAATCTGTTAGGCGAACCAATGTTCAAACTAGTACAACGTTAATTCATTAAACGAACGCATTTATTTAATGCACCAATGCGGGCAAGTAATTTTAAATTTAATTTATTTAAATATTTAAATATTAAATATTTTTGATGCAACAAATCGTCAATAACCAAATTTTTTTAGATGTTTGAGCGAGTGCATACGCGTAGATTGTTTATTTTTAAACATCTAGGTTGTGTTTTGCTAATTTTGCACATTGGCAGCTTATATACAACGAAGATAGACCTCCAACATTGCATTAGAGTCCATCTATGTACAGTAAATTGAGGATTTTTGATCGAGTTCACGCAAATATTGTTTATTTGTAAACATCAAAGTTGTATATTACAACGCACATTTGAGGATTTTCACTCGCGGTAACAGTTATCAACAACGAAGACGATCATAGCGCAGTGGCTGATAATGTGGTGATACGGTGGAGCAACGTGTTGAGTAAGCGTTCGAGAGTGGGGAATCAGTCGGCCAGCCTTCACACGCGCTCTCATACTCGTTTTCAGTTGCACTTACGTACTCTTCCTCGGTTTGATTATCTTCCGACCTATAAAACATGTATCCTTGTTGTCGATTGAAGATTCGTTGATTCGCGATGAATATCTTTCGCTTTAGCTCGGAGGGAGCAACATGAGGAAGTGGGGCGGAGAGGAGCATTTGCTTGGTCGATCTGAGTTCCGAAAATGTTGCTTTAGGCTCAAACGCTGGCAGTTTCACAAACTCTCGTTTTTCCTTATTGGCCTCTGGCTCACAGGGAGCAGCGGCATGTGGAAGTGTCGCGGAGAGGAGCATGGTTGACCTGCGATCGGAATTCGCAGATTTAGGCTCAAAAGCTGTCTTTCCGCCGTTGTCCTTTGGCTTGGAGAGAGTCGGGACTGAGAGGAGCGTTTTCTCGAGATATTCCGTCGTCTTGATTGACTCGATTTGCTCCGAAAATGCCGCTCTTTGTGGGACCTGATCTTTCTGGTTTGGCGCTCCTTCCTGCTTCGTGGTAAATAACTAAAAATGTGGAGCATTAGATGAGTTAATGCGAATAATTCCAACCTTTATGACCGCCTTGAAGGGTCGAAGAATGAATTTTTGCGATTTTCCCGCTTCTCTTTGCGCAACGCTTTCAGTTTCCGAGTTTCCTCAAGCATTTCTTCGATTAGGCGCTCCGTTTGCTCCGCCCTATAAGCCGCCAAGTTTTTTTCCAAATTTCTGTAGTGGCCGAGAGGTTTTGGGGCTTCAACGGGCGGTGCGACAGCAACTGGGGCTGGTCGTGGACTGACGGTAGCTCTGGGAGCTTCCTTCTTCGATCTCTTCCGACAGCATCCCTCGCCAAACGCAAACGGATAGAGCTTTTCTTGTGGGGATTTGGGTCGCAAGCATGACTCACACATACAATCGGCGCGTATCCAATCGCGAGAGTAATTCATCGTCTGTCAGTTGGTGTTGTTTTTGGTAGGACGAGGAGTATTTATATCTGTTAGCAGTGCTTTAACGGGTGCATTTAGCAGTGCTTTTCTCAATTGAAATGCTTTTTTGATGGCCTCCATTCATTGTCATTGTCATCGAGAAGTGAGAAGTTTTTTTGACAATGCAATTGGCGTTCCGGAACGGCTGTCAACTATCATTTTCGCCAGCTGATGCCTTATGATGCATACAACTGTATTATAGCTCATCCAATACAGTTTTCAAATGAAATTAAAAGCAAATGATTCTTTTACAACTGTTGTTTAGCGTAATTTGAAAGTGAACGATAAGGTTTTACTGAACGAAGGTTAAGGTCACCGAGAAGTATATGTAGCTTTTTTTGAGGGGGAGCGTCAGGAGCCTCGATAAGTGAGAACTGGTTCTTTTATGTTTCATAGTGGCATATCATGCCAACTGTACAGCGAGCCAGTGTCTGCAGCCGCAGAAATGCAACAGATTACTTGCTCCTCATTTTGTTTTAGCTGTTTTAACACTTAAATGGATTCAAACACTGTGATTGACCAAGTTTTGATTATAATTACACAATTCTCAAATCTATTTTAGCGTCAGTTTAACATTATCGATAAGGTTTTAACTTTAAAAAATAAAACTTTTGTTTTTTGGGAAGATCATTGACCTCCAATGACGTAGCCCAGCATGTCATGCCTTGCCACTTTCTTCTACCGTAGGAATGTACATTCTTTAGATTTTTTGTACCGCAGAGGAGCAGTTTTAAAGTTTGCATCGCAAAGCAAATTACTCTTTTACAAATCCCCCTCTATAATAAAGCGCAAACCAACGGTATGTTTGTGTGTGTGTGTGTCTGTGTGTTTTCCGTCCGCACCGGCGTCATTCGAGACGTTGAAACGACCGGTCGTTCAGAAAACTCGACACAAAAGAGACGTCGAACTCAGACACCGCGCACAACATACAAACGCACTGCCAATGGGCCACCGCGCGCACGTCTTTCAAACGTTGCAATGAGGATAGATGTTAGGTGTCTCATTTTGCGACGAAGCCGTTGTTTGTTGGAGAGAAGCAAGCAAAGATTAACGTGGAATGAAATGGATATTATTTTCAAACGCTGATAAGCTGTCGAGTGCGAATTTAAAAATCGTCGTGATGCGCCTGCAATTTGAGCGCGCTCCAGCTCCAGTTGAGAATTCAAAATTCAATTACAGTTAAATAAAGGCGCGGATTGCGCGCGCTTCAGCGTTTATATATATTACAACACAACATTTCAACGTCAACGATAAGGTTTTTTGTTGGGTTTTGCCTCAATTCGCTTCAGAAGCCTCGAAAAATGAAAATTGTTTTTTTTTCGTTTCGTAGCAACGATCGTTTCGTAGCCTCGCCAGCTAACGTACGTGTGGTCATCGACAGCCTCGAGAAAAAAAGCAGTTTTTTTGATGAAACTCCACAGCGTCGCCAAGTGTGTGCCATTCCTTCCCGCCGGTATCTACAGCCGCAGGAATGCAACTTGCAGGTTACTTGCTGCTCAGAATTTTCAACACACAACTGGATTCCAACACTATGCTTGACCAATTTTTGAATATGAATACACAATGCAAATGATCATTTTAGAACTTTTTTTTAGCTTCATTTTAATGTTGACAATAAGGTTTCAACTTATAAAGTCATCTCTAAAAAGCAAAACTAGTCTTTTTTGATGTTAGTCTTGTAGCCCCTCACTTTATGCCATGCCTCTTTGTTCTACTGTAGCCCGTGTGATGCACATCCATCATAGGTCTCCACGAGCATGAGCATTTAAACTTTGCATTTGACATCTCCGAGAAGTAAAGGGTTTTTTGGAGGGAGCCCTATCTTCTAATAGCGTAGCCAAGCATGTTATTCTACCGTAGGCCGCATGATGCAAATTCATCCTAGCTCTCCCTCTCAAATCCAACACATAGAATTGGTGCAGTGTAGAGCAAGTAATTTGCGTTAAATTTGCAGGCAGCAAACATGTCTAGATTTTTTGTCGCTTGTGGATGGATGTTTAACTGCACGAGTTTAACAGCAGCAAACACTTAGGTGCAGAAACATGACCAAAAAATCTTTTTAAAATCTTTTTTTTTCAAAACAAAAATATTATTTTTGCTGTTTCTTTTCGCATGCCTGCGTTGTGGGGTCTTTATTATTATCGGAACTCATTAGTTCGGTTGTCCAATTCATTTTTTGAATACGTGAATACGCTGGATACGTCGCTTTTTACAAGTAAACATGAAACAATTACATAATTACAGCACAACATTTTAACCGTAAACGATATGGTTTTTTGATGGTTTCTGCTCCGATTCGCGTCAGAAGCCTCGAAAAGTGAGAACTGGTTTTTTATGTGACATAGTTTCGTAACGGCATATCATGCCTC
>MQUG01001221.1:0-14969 GCA_007213375.1 Steinernema feltiae | reverse complement strand
TTAGAGTTAAAACTAGTTATTTATTATTAGGTTTCTGAACACCACCAATTGATGCTGAAAAAATCCGAGTCCTAAAAAAAATAGTTTCCTTTCCCGGTGGAAGAACGAAAACGAAACAAAAAACGTTAAAAGCGAGCATGCCTACATGAGATGCAAAGACAGTTGGCAAAAATCTTAAATGTAGAAACTCTTATTAGCTGTATCCATTAAAAATCTTAAACTGTATTCCATATTATCAAAAATCAAAGCAGTGAAATATCGATCTGAGCAAATCAGTAAATCAGCAAATCAGCAAATCAAAAATATGTAAAACATTTCATGAAGCGGCTGTTGGCCACCAAATCCAAGTTTTCTGTGAACCGTTGACCAAATCGACAAAAAAAAAATAACTTTTTCTGTTAGTTGACAAATCAATTGGCAACCAGAGACACAATTTGATCACGCACAAAAAGTTTGATTTGTGATTCTGTCTTTGGCTGAGCAACAAGAAACTGAAACTTTACGTAACGCAAAAATGCGAGGTCTTTTGAACTACCTCTAGAGAAAAGAAAAAGAATTTGATGTATTTCAATTCATTTTGATAGAACAACGTAGAATGGTGTTCATCGTCCATAAACGTCCTTCTCTGAGAGGACTGGGGTCACAAGCGATTATCACAAGATCAAATTTTGACTTGGTTGACATGAAATAGACAACATTCACAGAACAAAAATAGTCCAGTTGTGCAAGGGCAAGTTGTCTCAGTTGCAAAACAATTGGCGCCGAGAAATTATTTGTAAATTAATTAAAGCAAAGCATCTGTTGCTCTTAAAACTGCAGCTGGACCTACAAAAATTAGCACTTTTACAACTTCTAAGGTAAAACATGCGCTTTTGACTGATCATAGTTTTGACAGCTGACCCCTAACGTACAATCACAAATAACGAGCTATCCCAACCAAAAATAAATATTGATTTGATAGAACAAGTGGAGAAACACATAGCAGCTACGGCCAATATTGATTTTTCATCGAAATCATGTATTAGTTGATCGGGCCTCCAATTCAGACTACAGCAGTTTGTACTTTTAGATTATAGAGAGCTTTTCATAAACATGTAAAACAACTATTACTCATTCTACAGCTGCTACAGTCTGATGCGGTTTTGTTCAAACGCCGCCCGCGTATTGATTACCAAATGCGTTTTGCTTTGAACTCTTTTCTAACGCTACCAGACTTAGATGATGAAAACTGAAAAAAAGAAAAGTTGAAAAAGATACAAACGGACCTGAACCTCACATTATTACATTCACACATTACAAAAAACTGCATTACAATTTACCGAGGCAAACAAAGCTGACGTAAGGTACATACGCTGTGGCCCTGAATAACAAAATCAAATATCAACAAACTTAACAAAACGCGTTAACAAAGTGAACGAACATCCATTAACTTTTGGCATTATGTGTTATGGCATTATGTCTTTTTGTTTTATGTCTTATGATAGGGCGTCCAAAAGAAACAGAAAAAAGAATCAAAAATTAAAAAAAGAGAGAGGAGTCGGTAAGAGAGAGAGGAGTCGGTAAAAAAGATCGAAGCTTTGTGGTCAAGTAATAAATTACAAACTTTGTTACTCTCGATGAACTTTGCAGTGTCCAAGGACATCAATGTGAGCGCCGTCAGCAAGAGTAGAAGTAGGCGTATTCCAAGGAAACGTGTCCTGAGATGATAGGATAATAACACAAGCATTTCTGAAACATTAACGTTTCAGATCTAATCGTTTTGATCAACTGTTTTGCTTCGATTTGATTTGAAGTCAGTTGAACAAAAATATTTGGAATCATCTGCATTTGTTTCAACCATTAAAAATGTCCAAACCAAACCTTGAGAACCTTGAGCCTTATGGTTGAGTGAATTGCCGTTCCGAATTTGAAATTTTCACTTCCGACCAGTGTATGAAACATCGCAAAAAACTAAAATTATCTTGCATCTGTGCTATGAAATCAGTGAATCAAGAAATCAAAAATATGAAATCGAATTGACTAAAAGTCGAAAATTAAAAAAAATACAAAAAAAAGAAGAATAAAAAAAGAAGCGGTGAAGCAAATTTTTTTCTAATTCATTTCTAAAGCCAATATGAAGCACTTTTTTTAACATGAACTTCAAATGGCATAAAAGGAAAAATATAATGATTGATTTTATCGACAATCTGAAAAAAAATAAAGCAATGGAAAGTTCACGATTATCAAAAAAAACGGATCATAGAAACTATGAGCGAGTGGAGGCGGTCAAAAATTAAGTCAGTATTGTACAGATTCGAATGGTAAAGACAAGACATTACTGCCCAATGCAAAAATTGAACAAATTGATTTTGTCAGCAATCTGCAAAAAAAACAAAGCAATGGAAAAGTTCATGAGTATAGTAATTGGTGCTCAAAACAAAACGAAAGAGCTTCCAAAAAAGGCTTTGCAAATATTTGAGAATTAGAAATCAATCCAAGAAAAGTGATTCAACTTCTTAAAACGGGCATATAGCCGACAAAAATACACCAGAAGTTGATGTGAACTAATAATTGTTTTGTCCCACTGACTAATTTAATCATTTTCAAAGCATTTTTCAAAATAAAAAAATCATGAAAAATCATGTTTGACTAATTCAATATTATGCATCACCTCAGATAGGGCGTTCTGGTTTTCATGCCGCAATATCAACTCTTTTTGAGCAAACAATACTGGTTAGAGGGGATCCATTTTTCCGCCAGATCGTGTTAAACGAACAGTTAAACAAAAAGTCAACAAGCGCTTCTGGGAAAATAGTTTGTAATTTTTGTTCAACTTTACAGAACAAACTAAATGGACCTGTGAATATTGCGACCAAAACGCAGCAAGCTCAACAGACCACGAACCAAAAATGAAAAAAATTAGAATCTAAAACTAAAGACGTGTAATCTAATTTAGGCGCAAAACACTCTGCCTCCTGCTTCATTCATTGATTTCAGTTTGAGATTTCAGATTTCAGTTTCACTTTTCGCCACATCAATAAAAAACTTTGCAAAGACTTTGCAATTATTTGAGAATTAGAAATCAAACCACGAAAAGTGATTCAAATACTTAAAACAGATGTAAAGCCAACAAAAATACACCAGAAGTTGATTTGAGAACTAGATCAGCGAAGCGTGAGAACTAGATCAGCGGGTGTAGTAAGAGCATAAGCTCCCTATTGAGCTCGATCATTGTAGACGGAATAAGAGGAATAAAAAAATTTGAACGTTTCTGGTCAATAAACCATAGGACTAATTCAGCACCATCATGCCTCTTAATGTTGATGCCTCTTAACCAGTGATTTTATGGCAGATATGCAAATGCAAAATACTATTCCGACAAGTGGACAAAAAATGGTAAACTAGTGGATTTGAAGGAGGTAAATATTGTAAACGTAAAGATTTCTCTTCCCTTGCTTTGAATAATAACGAGAATTTTTTTTTACAAATGTCGACCGACTTCTCTCTCAAGTCTTCGAACTGTTCAAACAGTTCGGACCAGACATCGGATATGTTACTTTACCTTATGTCTCTAACGTTTTAATTACGCATTCTCTGTGTTTCCTAAGATTGGTGTGAAAAACCAAAAAATAGCTGGACGAATAGCCGATTTGAAAAAAATGTTTTTTTTTACAAAATTCTGCATCTCCCTCATGGCTTTTGAAAAACAGATTGCCGTTTCTCCTCCGAAAAAAAATAAATAATTTTAAAAAATGCTAAAAATTAGCCTTTCCGCTTTCATAGAATAAAGCCCCGTACCGCGGACTTGTACACTGTTAAAGTGATACTGTTCATTTGCAACACATATACGAGAATTGGAAAAATTGGACAAAATCTATCATTTTAAAATCAAAAAAAATCAAGAAACTCTCGTTTGACTGAACTCAGACGACTATTTGAGGTAATCGTTAAGCAAGCAAGCAAATATTTTGGTTTGATTTGTGGTTTATGAAGAAAACCTTTGTGATGTAGACGCCATTTACAACATCTTTTACAAGAAGCCAAAGCAAAAAAGCGGAACACCGCCTCATCAAAAATCCAATATTATTAAAATTTTATTTTATTGTTTGTAAATATTTGTTAAAATTTTAATAATTTATATATTTTCATGTATTCATGGTAAAACCATGAACAGAAAACAAATCTTTAGTCGACTACATCAACCACAAGATACGGTATACCGTAACAAAGAAAAGCGGCGTGAGACCTAAATTAAAGGCAAATGTTTTTTAGACATCTCATGTTCGGTCAAAACTCATCACGCGTGACGAGATCGGATCGAACGTGGAATTTTGTTCCTGGTGTGCAAAAATGAAAAAACTTTGGGACAAAAATATATTTGCCACCTGCAATCAGCTAGATTTGATGTGGTGTAACCAGCTAAATAGATTAAAACGCAGTTTTTGACCCTCTCTGTGTAACCGAAATTTGCTAAGCGGACATGTGACACTTCACTCAGCAAAATGAAAATGCTTACGCAAATGACTGTACGAATCAGAGCTAATTTTAGAAAGAGCATAAAGAACAACTAAAAAAGTCCAAAAAATCAATTATATCTCTTAAATCATATCTCTTAAAATTGAGTTCACGTCCGTCCGTTTGTGTATCGGTGCACCAGATAAGACCAAAAACGCTGCAAATGCACTCACAACAACTTGCATTAAGAGCCGAGATTTTGCAGGGACGCCACTACCATTAAATTTACATCATAGAACATCAAAATTTACATAATTCCAACGCGTCTTGGTGCAGAACCAAACAAATATTAGAAATTTCTGGTGTGTAGCCGCGGCAATAAAATGCGCTTTACTCTGTGTTGGTCCTGAGATATGGATCAGTTCAATCAGTATTTGTAGCTTACTTACTAGGGGACACAAAAATTAAAATAGTACGCACCGAAAACTCATTCGCGACTCATCGGTTTGAATGCACTGCACATTCTACGGACAAAAATGTTAAAATCTTTAAGTTCGCAGTGAAACAAAAAAGAATAAAACATAAGCATAATATTAAGCCTGAAGAATAAGCAAATCAGTGACCACATGCCGATACTATTTAGCTAAGCGCTATTGAAAGTTTATAACCTTTTGATCTCACGAACGTTTGACGATTGCCCACATTGATTAAAAAATCAAAACATGGCTGATCTTGTACAAGAGCAGAAGCTCGATTGTGTTTTCGTGAAGCACTTGATCAAATGGAATTTACCAAAATGTACCCCTTTGCAAAAAATAGTTTTACTTGAACCGATCTGTAAGGCTTTCAAACCTTAATTTGTTTTAAATTAAGCATCTAGAAGCAAGAACGCTGTCTCCACAAAGCCAAAAATAAGATGAGATGACCAAGGCCATCTGGTTTTGATCAAAGGATTTTTGATAGATGTAAGTGCAAAGAAGAGGCAAACGCAAATCAACTTTACACACAAAACTTAACTATGCTTCTCAAAAATCAATTTAAATTGTTACAAGCGGCGATATGCAAAATGTCATAGCCCTCACAGTACAAATGTCTTTTTTGAGCGTATGTCCTTCCAGCACCAAGTGGACTGAAGAATGAATGAAGCGGCTGCAAAAATATCGACAAAGGTTCATGAACGACTGATTAAATAAGGTACGCGACAACTCGGCGCCGCCGATTCGGCGACGCCGAGTTGTCCTGCTCCGGATTAAATAAATTTTAATTTTGATTCATTGAGCCAGAAAGGAGCCAAAAAAATTCCCGTTTGAAGACCTAAGACCATAAACAAGAAAGGAGTTGCGCAAAAAAACTGAAATTGGTGAACTGCACCAACGTTGGTAGACATCTTTAACCGTCCATATATCTTCTATTACCTTTTCGGCCAAAAAAAAACGATTCAATACTTCAATACTAGACTGTCAAATTTTTATGAATAGAATTATTTTATTGTGAACGGCTGTTTTTTTATTAATGATACAAGGTGCAGTTTAGAGGGGACTCGCGATACCTTTGCTTTTAAAATAAGAAAATTTAAAATTAATCGTCAAACTCCGTTTTGGCTCAGATCAACGAAAAGACAGCGTCTGATAGCACCCTTGCTATCTGATGGTGACTTTATGTTATTTGAATTATACCGCTCCCTTTACGGTTTGGAACTTGCATGTAGACGACTCCAACTATATGACCACAGATTGTAAAAATCGTACTTAAACTGAGATTACCGGAGAGAAAACATTTTTTTCAAAAAAAAAAAAACGTTTTCACAAACCTTTATACATTTGAAATTGAAATAGAAAGTCCTAAGTGCTGTTGTAATTGATTAAAGTGGATCGACCTAAAAGACGAACAATTACGCTTTCTCTGAGCTTTCTTCAAAAAATCGAAAAAAAAAAGTATTGATGCAACCAACGTTTTCGTAAACCCGAAGCCTAGTTTAACTACACAAATCCTTGTACGTTCTTCGCATACATGTACAATTTGATCAATTAATGATAAATGATACAATTTGATAAATGATCAATAGAATGCTCGGTTCGGTCACTGAATTCTAGCCAATCAATCTCATCCAAAAAAAAAATTTGGTTTATGATTTAAAATTTTTTACAGTTTTGTTTGCTTACCAGTTTTACGATTTGTGGTAGTACAGTAGTACAGTGCGCAGGACAAAAGTAGAAATCACTGTCCAAAAATACTCATTTCAGCACCGTGAGTGACGAAACTCGATGATAAGATATAAAAAAAGTTTGGTTGATAAAGCCTTAGCAAAAAATCGATGAAAAAACTAGTTTGTGAATTTCATTAGAGTTAAAACTAGTTATTTATTATTAGGTTTCTGAACACCACCAATTGATGCTGAAAAAATCCGAGTCCTAAAAAAATAGTTTCCTTTCCCGGTGGAAGAACGAAAACGAAACAAAAAACGTTAAAAGCGAGCATGCCTACATGAGATTGCAAAGACAGTTGGCAAAAATCTTAAATGTAGAAACTCTTATTAGCTGTATCCATTTAAAAATCTTAAACTGTATTCCATAGTTATCAAAAATCAAAGCAGTGAAATATCGATCTGAGCAAATCAGTAAATCAGCAAATCAGCAAATCAAAAATATGTAAAACATTTCATGAAGCGGCTGTTGGCCACCAAATCCAAGTTTTCTGTGAACCGTTGACCAAATCGACAAAAAAAAAATAACTTTTTCTGTTAGTTGACAAATCAATTGGCAACCAGAGACACAATTTGATCACGCACAAAAAGTTTGATTTGTGATTCTGTCTTTGGCTGAGCAACAAGAAACTGAAACTTTACGTAACGCAAAAATGCGAGGTCTTTTTGAACTACCTCTAGAGAAAAGAAAAAGAATTTGATGTATTTCAATTCATTTTGATAGAACAACGTAGAATGGTGTTCATCGTCCATAAACGTCCTTCTCTGAGAGGACTGGGGTCACAAGCGATTATCACAAGATCAAATTTTGACTTGGTTGACATGAAATAGACAACATTCACAGAACAAAAATAGTCCAGTTGTGCAAGGGCAAGTTGTCTCAGTTGCAAAACAATTGGCGCCGAGAAATTATTTGTAAATTAATTAAAGCAAAGCATCTGTTGCTCTTAAAACTGCAGCTGGACCTACAAAAATTAGCACTTTTACAACTTCTAAGGTAAAACATGCGCTTTTGACTGATCATAGTTTTGACAGCTGACCCCTAACGTACAATCACAAATAACGAGCTATCCCAACCAAAAATAAATATTGATTTGATAGAACAAGTGGAGAAACACATAGCAGCTACGGCCAATATTGATTTTTCATCGAAATCATGTATTAGTTGATCGGGCCTCCAATTCAGACTACAGCAGTTTGTACTTTTAGATTATAGAGAGCTTTTCATAAACATGTAAAACAACTATTACTCATTCTACAGCTGCTACAGTCTGATGCGGTTTTGTTCAAACGCCGCCCGCGTATTGATTACCAAATGCGTTTTGCTTTGAACTCTTTTCTAACGCTACCAGACTTAGATGATGAAAACTGAAAAAAAAGAAAAGTTGAAAAAGATACAAACGGACCTGAACCTCACATTATTACATTCACACATTACAAAAAACTGCATTACAATTTACCGAGGCAAACAAAGCTGACGTAAGGTACATACGCAAAAATAAGTTTGTAATTATGTCGATCTCTATGGTGTACCCTTGTGCAAAAAATAGTTTTATTCCTACAACTTATATAGCAACTTGTACAGCGTGCGAGCAACAAAAGTGTTGTTTAACGACAATGTGAATCTCAATGTTTGCACGTTTGCCCAAGCTCCCTGAATCGTCGTAAAGCTTAAAGGGCAAAAATATGTGTAGATGTTATAAAATGTTTGAATAAGGTTCAAATTTTAATCACTCAGCAAGTGATACACTTGAAACGGTAGCATTTGCACTTTCTGCCCTTTTTAGCACTTTTTTCAGTTTGCAGTGCACTTTTTGCTCGCGCAAAAGACTCGTATCCAAAAATAAAGTTAATTTTCATTAGAAAAAACAGTTAATGCTGCAAAACCTAGTTCTATTCTAGCAAAATCTAACAAACGATTCAGTTTTCCGCAAACAAGATGATTCAGTATGCATCATTCACAGCAACACTACAAAAATGATTAGATTAGATGATTGAGTAGATCAAACACTATCCAACATACAAACAAAATCAAATCCGCGCTCAGCTTTGCAAAAGCTTTGCAAATATTTAAGCATTCAAACTCACCCAAAGAAAGTGATTCAACTACTTAAACTACGAATACAGCCGACAAAAAATATAACCGGACTTGATGTGAAGAAAGTGTTATGTTCCACTTCTTAAAACCCAAAAATGAATCTTTTCTTTAAAAGACTATATTCTAGTTGTAAAGTAGTAAGTTGTAAAGTTGTAAAGATAAAGTATCTGAGTGTTTTGGACAAAAAAATCTGAAAAAATGTGAGAGGACTTTATTTTAGTTATTTAAGCGCAGGAAAAGGTTCAAAAATTAAAAATAACATAAAAATGCTAGATTTACATGCGCAAAAAAGAAACTCTCTTACTCTCGATTACGTTGTCAAACAGTCAAAAATAAAATTTGAACACAATCTTCCCTATGTATGAACTACTTTTAAGAACGTTTTTCTTCTTCCCCTGTTAATTTGGTCCTTGCTACTGTTCAATTTGCTTCAAACTTTTGGGCAAAAAAAAGGGTAAAAAAGGGTAAAAAAAAGATTACGCGTTGACTTTGTGGAATGGGGAGACATAGCTCCAAAAAAATAATTTCCAAGTGCGAAGAAGTAATGATTTAGTTTCGCGGGAAAAAACTCTACTAAATATAAAGAAAATAGAGAACTAAAATACACACAACCGAGCATTTGCAAAAATTCTTAGCAACTAAAATTAAGCGTATAAAAATGCTTTTAAGTAGTTTTAAGGAGAAAGCTCAAAGACAGAAAAAAAACGAAATTATAAAACAAGGTGTAAACAATCACCGAAGAAAAACGTTATCTTTTGTTCGAAATTATCAGAAAAGGCAAATTGAGCAGATTTAATGGTAGAGAATCACAAAAATAGGATGCTGATTTTCGATTTTCAAGATCCGTTGCTGGACAACAATTAGTTGTTCATTCATAACACTGCCAACAGAGGTTCAAAAAATCTTGGAGAATAGTTTCCTTTCACTGTGTAAACCCCAAAACCGAGACAAAATAACGTTAAGCAAGCCTCTGATTGAGATTACAAATAGACAAAAAAAAACGTACGGCAAAAATCTGAATCATACAAACTGTTAATAGCTATATCCGCTCAATAATCTTTAAATTCGTTTAACAGTAAACTTCGTTTTACTCTAAAATAAATCGAAAACATCTTAATATAATCTGAGCAACTCAATCAAACACACAATTTCTTTCTATTTGACTGTTTTTAACCTACTACTGGATTGAGCTTGTTGAAATTCATTTATACGGCGTACCTATTATGTACGGCAGAATCAGAACTGCTTAAACAGTTTTGATTCGTTAGTCGTGAGTTAAGTCGTGAAAGAAAATCTTGTTTGACTAAACTGAAGAGACTTCTTTGGTTAATTGTTAAGGCAGCTCGCAGCATCTCTAAATACTGTCTCAGTCCGTGCAAAAATTGAGAAAGAAACACCATGAAATGAAATTTTGTTCATGTTAAGACTAAGAAAGCGCCAGAATATCACGGGCTCGTCTAAATCCAAATCAACGTGTTGAAAAAAACGCAACAAGAAACGACATTAAGAAGACAGTGCAAAAAAGCTCCAAGAACGTATTGTAATTGGCGGGGGCGGGCGGGACTGTATAACTGACTGTATTCGCCGCCAACGGCACCTCCAACGCGTTCGTTTCCAAAAAAATTTCGTTATTGTCCAGTGAGTCCAGAGAAATTAAAAGATAGCTTACAAAAGTGAACTTGTGGGTGGAGCCGATTAGACCACCTCAATCAGACCAGAGCTGATGATTTGTAAAAAAAAAAGCAGTGTGTTCATGAATTTATTAAAAATTTAATAAATTTTTGTTTGAAAAGATGAATAAAGTCACTCCGTTGTATTCTCCTATACCATACAAAAATCTGCATTATTTACCAAACGCTATGCTCTTCTATCTCGTTAGTTTCTCGTGTAATAAACACTATTTGTCGGGTCACTTAAATTGGCGATTAGGATCACAACTTTTGCAAATGTTTTTCAACCGATTAACTAGAGCTTGAAAGACAGCAAACAGGAATTGAGCAAAAAAAAAAAACAATTGAAAAATACCGTAAACGTTCGATGGTCTTAATGGAGATTACATTGCTATGGTGCAAGAAGGACCCCATGAAATGAAAATTTGCACGCTGATAGATCACGTTGAGACTAAGAAAACTGTAGAATATGTCGGACTGATACGGGATTTTCAGAGTTATGGCCTAATGAAAGTCTAAGAAGAAGGAGCAGCAGTGATTGTCAGTGACTGCGTTTGCGCTAAAGTCGTGTCGCGGAACCTTGGCACTTTGGTTTACAATGCAAAAATAGTGGACAGGAATTGGCAGTAGTATAGACAGACAAGGAATATTCCCTTTAAAGAAGGAAATAAGTGTCGATAGCTACAAGATTTGCGCTAAAGTTAGGGTTTAGTGAATCAAACTAGTGTAGCTGCCTTTCATAAGCTGGTTTGTACGTTGATTCCATAGGGAAAAGACGATACATTTGCTCAATCGCGTATTCGAGCCAATATAAACGTTATCTGAGAAAAAAAAAAAAAAAAAAAGTCTACGGTTTAGAGCACAAGATGGCTTTTACAATCAACAAAAATATATACGGCAATTTAAGCTTTTCTAAGCTAACAATCGTTTAAGCTAACAATCGTCAGTGAACAAGGCGTGACAGTGGTAGTTAATTGGTTAAAGTAAGCGAAAATGTTTTGCAAATAATTAAAAATTATAAATAAACCCGAAAAAAGTTATTTAACTACTTGAATTGGCGTATACAGCTGACAAAAAAAGGACTTGATCTAAAGGAATTGTTATATTCCACTCATTGGAGATGGAGAGACTTCATGTGTTATGGCTAAAAAATGATCAAGTGATTTGCTTGTCTGAACAGCTCAAAATTCATTTTTTTCAAGAAGATAAAACCTTTGCGCTGTGTAATAGATCCAGTCGACAAAAAAGAACTTGATGTATTGGAATTCGTATGTTCCACTCATGAATTAAATGGCAGAGAGTAATCTCATCTGTTACGACCAAAAAAAATGCCTTTGCGCTGTTGTCATAGATCCGCGGCCCGTGTTTTAACAGCAAAAATAATAAATTCTTTCTGTCCCTTACATCCACTGTATCAACTACAATGTGTTAATTTGTAGCACAAAATTAAAACAGGATGAGCGCACTTGTAACAAAAGAAATAGAAACCTCCTTATCCTCAGTTTTCTCAGTTCAAAAACTATTCAGTAATCTTAACGTACTGTACAAATTACTAATTGGTTCATAATTGGCAATTAGGAAAAAAAATTCTCTTTTTTACTCTAAAATGAAACAAAAAGTTGAGCAACACAGCACTTGTGGATTGAAGCAACTTGAACGAACACAGGTACAAAAAATGAGCGCAAAGAGGAAAGAAAAAACTAAAAATCAAATTATTCGTGGGACAGGAGATAGTGCGTTCTTCTTGCCTCATTTTGTAATCCAGCTGCTCTCGTTCGTTTTTAATCGTAATCGTTTAGCTCAGATTTTTGAAAACAGTTGCGTTGACTATAAAATATGGCCAGATAAGAACCTAATGAATGCTTAATGAATCACTTTTGACACAGTGAAGAATCAAAAAAACTAACGAAATACGACAAAACTTCAAAAAATCTCTTGTGGTTAAGCTCGTAAACAGTATCCTCAACAAAATAACCCGAATTAGCACTGGGAAAAGCATTGAAACGAACAAATACGCTTTCAAACAGAAATCGTTTTACAAAATAACAAAAAAAAAACTAAATATGCAGCAAGTTAAAAAAAATATGCAGCTTTGATCCAAAAGTGGACCGGGCTGATTTAGAACGGCTAGGATCACAGCATTGCATTGCCAATTAAAAAAATCATCTTCTCGGATCTGTACTTAGTGATACTTGCATGTAGAGTTAATTTTCCTTATCCTCAAAAATACTGAGCGAAACCCTAGATTAAAAATAAATCTTTATTTTCACAAAATGATAATTCGTTTGCAAAGGGACCAAATAAACTTCGGTTAGCAGTAGGTGCTGATAAAGCAAGTGAATTTAATATCAATAGGAAAATGAAAAATAAACCGAAAGCATGCAAAAATAGAAGAATGTTCGATTCTTGTTGAATTTGTCAAATGCAGAAAAGAAACAAATTGTGGCATTTGAAGCGTTTTACAGATCGGTTGGTGCAGAAAAGTTACTAATTGATTTTTTTTATCAAGGCTGAGTCGCACGACAATTACATGAAGCTGACTTAGTTCGGCGTTCAATCCGAAAGAAAGCGAGTCGGCAATTAAAAAATACCAAAAGATCTTTTAAATTATTCGACCACACAGTGCTCCAGGATCATTATTTTTGGCCCAGAAGACTGACCAAATATACTAGAGAACTAGTTCAAATTAAATCATCGATTTGCACCGCGTTGGGGCAAAAATATAAAAATACATTTAAATTTAATAAATTTAATAAAATATTCCTAATCAGCGAAAAACAAACAGCGCCCTTGGATATCGATTGAGAAAAGAACCTCATGACGTGAATGCTGAAATGAAAATGCGCTGGTAACTTTTTTTTGCATATTTCCAAATGTTTTTAACCAGATAAGCAACTAAAGCTCAAAAACAGGATGCTCGCCGCTCACAATCAAGACTGCCAAAAACAATTGCAAAAATCCGTAAACTTTTGATGGTCTGTACGAAAGATGAGGAAAATATTAAAATTATCGCCTTGTTGCCACTTGTCCTGAACGCAAAAATACATCAAATACATCACCAGTACTGCTGCAAAAAACAAATTGCTTGATTTTTGACCAACTTTGTCCTTAAATAGGCCAGATAACTGCGGCTTTCCCATGAATTGGTTGGAAACGTTATGCGCGATGTTGTGGACTCTATTCGTACAAGATGCACCACGGTGCCTGGGATACCATGAAGGCACCAAAAATGATTTTTTATGACCGGCTTCAGCAGTTCACCACCGGTTGTCTTCAAGACGAGTGTTGAGAAAAATGTTGAGAAAATCCAGAACACTCGGAATCATTTTCTTTTGCTGCTAAAGTGTTCGGAAAGGTGTGCTGTGCTACAAAAAAAGCGAATTACGAATTCGGTCTGACCCTCCAAGAGCCCATATTTAGTGTATTATAAATTTTGCAATCTGAGCATCTCGGAGGTGAGAGCTTGCGCGTCAGTTGCGCCATAGAAGGCATCTTAAAACGTGCAGTTAGGACAAAGTTCAACTTTATCAGGTTGCGAGCATCGTGAATATCCCAAGCATTTTTGGGCTCGCAGCAATTAAAGGAATTTTAATTTAACATCATGCATTGTAGATATAGCCTGTTTTTTTATTACCGACTAAACTTATTGGTCACCGTTTAAACTTTAAGTAGTACAGGTCGGTGCTAATAAAGTAAGTGGGTGTAACATCCAGATTGAAATTTAAAAAAAAAACCGGAAAGACTGCCTACGAAGCAAAAATATTCGATTCTACGCAGTTTGAATTCTACGAGTCTTGTAACAACATAGCAGTTAATGACAATGGGTTCATGCAAAAATATTTACCAAGTAACGACAACCGATCGAAGACATCACAAAAACCAGTCCAACTTTTGAGGTTAAATTGAAACACCAAACAAACCTTTTGATCTCGCAGTGATTTGAATCAGCGTCGTTCTGGCACATTTAAACGTCCGTGAAAATTTCAAAAATAGTACAAACTGAAACGTTGTGGTCTAGAGCACTGCACTCTAGAGCAAAGAAGGCGAATTTCCGCTTGGAACAAGCAACATCTGTTCAAACAAACAGTTTCCATCGAATTCACAATCAAAAAGTCTAAAAATTGAAGGAATCTTTGCATAAACGTCCAAAGCAAAAAACAATAATGTGCCAAATTATTGTTTATGATTAATGATTAATCTTTTTGACACATACATAGCAAAATTTACATTTTAAAAACATTTTAAAAATTTAAAAATTTCAACAAAAAAATCGGAAAATCTACCGGTTGAAGGCAAAAAATTTTTTTTTTACAAAAATTGATGTGCCAATTTATTGTTGATTAATCTTTAAGACACACACATAACACACTAATCATTTTTAGCATAAAAGCATATAAAAATTAAAAGGATTAAAATTTACAGTTTAAAAATTTCAAAAAAATGTTTTTTATGACCGGCTTGAGTAGTTTACAATCGGTTTTGGTTGTGAACTGCTAACCGGTTGTCTTCAAGACGAGCGTTGTAAAAAATGTTCCAAAAAACCCAGAACACTCGGAATCATTTT
>MQUG01001220.1:0-20478 GCA_007213375.1 Steinernema feltiae | reverse complement strand
CTGTTCAAGAGATGAGAACAAAAACATCTAACGTTATCAAAACATTAAAGGCTTTCTGCGGTTGCAAGATAAAAACTCAAGAATCGTAGAGTTGGATTAAAGGGACGAGCAAACATGTCGCATGGTCAAATCCGCATCGTTAAATTTTTGGACATCGTTCCAAAGATCGTTTTTTGGCACCTATGAATTAGAACAAAGTAGTACAATTAAATTTTTTTTTCCTCTTGGCCTACTGCGCGAAACGTTAAAATAACTTTTTTGCGTCTTCATTATCGCCTCAAACTTGCGGCCAGACGTAGATTTTTGCCTGTCTGTTTCTAGTTCACATGTGTAGCAGCAAACTGTTTACAATTATCCTTGCTATCATTTGTGATGAAGACATGATAGACTCTGCTATTGAAGACGAAGACTCTGCTATTCTAAACTCTTGAACATATTTTAGCTTTTTTTTGCAAACAGTCTATACACGTTCGCCTACATTTAGGCTGACTTGACCACCAGGTTAATTACTCTTAAATTAATTTAGGGGATCATGAACATTTTTTTATTCAGGGTAATCAGTTTTTCCAACTCTAACTAACTAACAACAGAAACAAGTATTTTTGATACAAAAATGGGGCTTCTATTGTCCAAGTCAGGTAAAAGATGTTGGCTTGAGAACCGGAAATTCATTTTTGAAATGCCATTCACCATTCAAGGCAAACGTAACGAAGATTTAAAAACAATTTACTTTTTGTACTGGCTTTCAGGGCTATTCTACGGAAAAACAAAACAGTGGTATACTAGCGGACCGTGCTTTTATGGACAAGTTTTTTATTGAGTTGTTGGAACTTACAAATTGCTCTATCCTTTTTTTAAAATACATTTTTGACCTTAGTTGATTTTGAAAGTTTAAAGTTGTACATTTTTGGTACAGCCCTTTTTTTGAAGATACAATATAATAATTTTCAGTGTTTTTGTATGGTTAACAATTTTATCACAAGTTGCCTGCTTTTAACGTTGATTTTGCACCACTTTTTACAACATTTCGATGGCAACTGAATTTTTTTTTTTTTTTGTAATTTACATTTACACATACAAAAAACCAAGACAGTTGTATACTTGGCTGATATTTTGCGTAACTAAATGTTGTTTTTGTCTTTAATATTTTTGTTCTCGTGATGAACTTTATTTTTGCACTATTTTGCATTTTTTTTACTGCTTTTCTGAACTAGCTGTATTCTTCACTCGATTTACTGCATATGCGCAGTGTGGGTGTATTCTTGTAGTTGTGGTTTTTATAAGTCTGCTTGAGAATCAAATCATTTGCAAGGGCCCAGCGTTCTGGTCTTAGAGGTAGATTTTTTTGTAGCTAAATTTATCAACGCACTAGACACAAGGATGGGATTGTCTTCTCAGCGTGTCTTCTGAGATCTCGTTCTAATTGCCGCTTTCTAATATGAAGTAAATTTTTGTTTACGACTACAACAACGAGGTATTTATTTTTGTTCGGCGTTGTTCAGAGCTCAATACATTATTTTAAATTATTATTTTAAATTAAGCTTTAATAAAAGTATAGTTTCGTAAGAAAAGTTAGGAAAAAAACAGGAAAAAAACAAATACCGGAGTTGTTTGTTCTGTATTTTTGAGCCGATGTCATGCGTACAGATGTATCACGTACAGGCACAAATACGGTACTTGCATGATAGGTTGTTGTGCAAAAGAGGACAAGACAGACTACAATACACTTGTAATAGAGAATAATAGACCGGCCGCCATGAGCGGTTGATATTTTGCGTAATTAAATGTTGTTTTTGTCTTGTTTTCTTGATGAACTCAAGTATTTTTTGTTCAGTTCTATCTTTTTGGCGGCTTTCATTCGGTCAACGTTCTAGTCTTCAACGTTTTGAATGGCAAATGATATATTAATTTTCTCAATTTTCATTATCACCTTCGTGTGGTTTGCATAACTAACATTTTTTGATAGTGCGACAGTCAATCACCGAAAAATAAAACACATTTTTTGTCTGGTTGAAGACTGCTTTCGTTTAATTTAACAATTTGTTTAACAAAAATTGTATTTTGCAGTTTTTTGTCTTTAATTTTTATTATTGCTGTGAAGAAGTGAAATATTTTTTGTACAGTTCTGTCTATATATTTTTTTGCGGCAGAGTTATTTGTTTTGCCTTTGTTTCGCCATCGTAGCATTAACGTAGCATTTAATTGCGTTGGCATGCGAAATTGTTGTAAAAAAATTTCGAGCTTAAGAAAGACGTGAATTGAGGTTCAAAATTTATTTCATATCAAAAAGGTAATGGAAATTTATCGCAATCGTTACGAATGCCAGTTCAATCAATCGAGTAAATCGGATCATCATCAAGTGATAAAAGTCTCACATCAGTACAATTTAAGTAAAATTATTTGCTTTGTACGGCTGAGGAAATCCTGTTTATTTGTTCGCAAAATTGTAAAAATTACTAAAAATTTTTGTAAATTTTTGATCAATTTTGCGCTGAAACAGTGCTTATGGACCATGTTTTGACTAGAAACAAAGATCGCTGTGTTGTTGTTAAGTGAGCAAATATTTTATTTCTCAGGTCCACATGCTATCCTTATCGGAAAAGCGTGAAGTAGAAGTAGATTTTTTGTTGTTGACGCATTCAGCGGATAAATAACCAATTTTTCAATGTTGAACTACGTTGTACAATCAATTATAAACTAGGTAATTTTTGCAATATTTTGCATTTTGCATTTTTAGCATACAAGATACAAGAACGTAACTACGGTGCATCGCATATTCAAAAATTTCAAACAACTCATTTCAATGTTTAAGCAAATTAGTAATTTTGAACAAAAATAAAACGTTGTTGGCTGTATACAACACAAGCTTTTGCGAGTATTTTACGAATTTTTGTTGACGACAGCCAAGACTGTGCCGTATTTTTTGAACAACGAGGGCCATTTTATTATTTTTTGAAATTTTCTTTTGAACAACGATAGCCTAAACTAGCAATTGTTGCGCTGGTTTTGCATGTTACCTTGTTGTGCAAAGAGAACAATATGCCAGCCGCCACAAGCGAATACGTTAATGTGACCAAACTATAATTTTTGCAAGGGTGGAGCGCGTATAACTTTTGCTCACCATTTTGAGTTGTTTTCTTAATCTGTGAGACTGAGACTAAAACACTAGTGATTTAACTTGACATATGGACGTTGTTTAGCATTTTCTCAGATTGCAGACAGATCAGACTTTGTTGTTTGAAAGAAATCCTGAAAGAAAGATAACTTTTCAACTTTACGAACAAAATTTTAATTATTTTAGTTTTCAAATTTTACCATTTTTGCGCTTTTTAAACTCGATTTTTATCTTCATAAACGCTGAAGCGCGCGCAATCCGCGCCTTTATTTAACTCTGATTGTAATCAACCATCGTGAAAACCTTGAATTTTGTATTCTCAACTGCAGCGCGCGCAAATTGCAAGCACATCACGACGGTTTTCATATTCGCGGTCGACAGCTTATCAGATCGCAGTGTTGTTGTTGAGTGAGCATATATTTTATTTCTCAGTTCCACATGTTATCCTTAACGGAAAAGCGTGATTGATCTTAGAAGTAGATTTTTTGTTGTTGACGTCTAACCAATAAATAACCAATTTTTGAATGCTGAACTACAATCAATCGTTGTACAATCAATTTAAACTTTTTATTTTTGCAACGCCTCAAAACACCGATTCAAATGGTCAACTACATTCTTTATAAGCTTTATTTTTGTAAACGATCATTACCAATTTTTGTATTTTCCAGTTGTAAATGTAGAATTATTAACTTTCGTTAAAAGTGCACTAGAAATAGACATTTTTTTATTTTTCTCCAAATTTTTTTAATTCTCTCAAGCTGGGATATTGAAATGGTGTTGCGCGTTGCACGAGTGATTTGATTTGAAGATTTGAAAAAATAATGGAGGAAACCTCGTTGTTTCAAAAGATTCTTTGATGAATCTCTGAGTTTACGAATAAACTCCATGATTTCATGTCGACATGTATAAAGACATAAAAGTTTACCGCAGCAGTTGCTGACTTTACGGGAATTTTGATAACACAATTTTAGGATTCGTTTAACTACAACTGCCTCCTGCAGCCTGATTGTTTTGTTCGTATTGAGTTAACCACGTGATAAATAGATTTTTTTATGTTGTTTTTTTACACTTTTCACACACACACTTTAGGTCATGGTCATTTAGGGCTCCATTTCATTGAGCACTCGAAGGCGTTGTTGAAGAACAAAGTTGGCCAAATGCGCACAAATGAGCTCATTATTACTTGTTTTTGTTGATTGCATTGCGTATTTCCGGATGTATCAGCACTTAAGCCACATAATACCCACGTACTAGATTTTTGACGTAGGAAATACGGCATCGAGGAAGTGATAGAATAAAAACCTACGTTAGATAACTAATTTAGCAATCTGCTCAAAAGGCAAAACTATTGAATCCACAGCTTCGGTCGATAGATAGAACGTTCATCTGAGATTCCTTTTTGTTATTATTCTTTTGTTAGAGATGATTACGGTAATCGTACGTGCACTTTCCATAATGATTAAACATCAATAAGGAATCGTTCATTTTTGTCGGAGAGCCCCCACTAACCTGTTTACCACCAGCTTTAAGAACAAGCTGGCCGATGAGTTGAAGAATGTTAGTCCTTTTCTGCAGCAATTTTTCTGTCACAACTGTATACCCTCTCAGACCTTGTCCATCAATAGTCGCCAGTCTAGAGCATCTTCAATCGCACGACTAACAAGCTACGATGATAAGCGCGTGTAAACAGAATTTTCCATTCAGCACTAGAGGAGAGACAAACTGATCAACGGAACGCGTTTTCAGCGCAATCGTTATTTGCAATGGCATTGATCAGTTTTGCTGTATTGGTGGTAAACCGGGGCGTGTACTTTCTTTTCTGGTTTAGTGGCTGAAACAGACTGGAAATTGCTTTTTAGTGTAAACCAAATAATTCAGATTTTTTGTCAAGATCGATGATCAAAATCACAAACTCGTAACGTAAAAATTTTTGAATGCTGCAGTTATCGACAGGTTTTTTATTCTTAAAATTTTGTTCATCTTAAAAAAACGTGTCAATTTGGCGCCGGACAACGTGGCCCTGAACTATGCATTCACAAGGTCAAATTGGCGCCGCCGACTTGGCGCTGGACGATTTGGCGCCGAACAGTTTAATTTCGTATTAAGTTAATTTAAATTTAAGTTTTGGGCGCGCTGCGCTTGCCCAAAATTCACTAGGCAAACCCTGCGGCAGCTCCTAGGCCTACACTTAGAACGAATTTTTTCGACTTTAACAATTTAGAATTTAAAGTTGTTTTATTTATTCTATAAATATTTTTTGAACTACCGTGTCTTAGATTTCTTAGACGTCTTAGACGTAATTTCTCATTGATTTATAAATTGAAGACATTTTCTTGATCCACAGTTCTCATTTACACTTTTTTAAATTTAAATTTTAATTTTAAATCAAAAATGAATTTAAAATGTAAATCGTTATAGCTTATATCGTTATAGTTATAGTTATATCGTTATATCGTTAATTGTTATATCGTTAAGTCTTAAATCCTTATATGTATACAGTTGTGCTCGCAAGGACCAAGATTATAAATTTTGTTCATTTTTGATCATGGTCAAGATCTTTGGTCACGGTTAGAGCATTTTTGGATCGGAAACAGCACCTGGCAACATTTGGAGCAACCAGAGATTTAAAGTCTTTTTTTTAGTAGCGTTATTGCTCATATTTTAAATATTTTCATTTCTTAAGGCGACAAATCTCTTAGATTTTCAATGTATACACAACTTCTAATAAATGATTTCATTTTATTGGATTTAGTCGTTCATATAAAAGCTACAAGGTTTGTTGATTCTGAATTTTTCATTTTGTGTCCTACGTTAATCTCCATTTAAAAAAAATCGTCTCATTTGCTTGGTGACAAAACAAAAGCGGATCAGCTCTGCAATCTCGTTTTAAGTGCATCCTACACACGCATCTTTAGTAATATTTTTGCGGTCACCATAACTGTTTCCGCTGCTTAACGTCTCCAACAATCTATGACTTACTGATACTAGACACTATGAAAGAGTCAAAACGTTTTTTGTACACGCGTTTAGAAGTCAACGTACTGGGCTGGGCGGACATCAACGAGCCAAGAGTCTCAACAACTAGTAAATGTAAGTTTCAATCGCTGCCCGTCCGACGTAACAGATGTACTTTCACGAGTTCTAAGAGAAATAAGTATTTTTGGGAAATGGATGCGAATTCTAATCTTCCAGTCAGTAAAATGATTTAGGACTTGCGGGCCAGAAATCCATTTTTGTAATGATAAGGTTCCCAGATTGGCGCTTTCTATTAATTTTTTTTGTTAATTTTTGCTATTCGAATCATTACTACGACAACGCGGTTTTTTTTTATTTGGCGTCGGACAAAATACGGTTAATTCGGCGTACTGGTAGAAATCGAAATCGAAATCCTGAACTTTAACTTTAGCGGTTCCATTGTACACACATAAAATCGCGAACTTATCGTAGACTAACCACTAGAGCACAAGCAAAATCTTTTCGACTTCTTATAACTATATGATTTATCAATTTAGAATTTAAAAAAAAATCTATTAAATATTTTTTGGATGACCTTCTCTGCAACTCTGCAAGTCTGCAACTTTCTTAAAGTTTTTTAAAGGTTTTTAATTTCATTTTAACAATGAACTTTAACAATAAGCCCATTTAACTTCATTTGTAGGCATTTGACACACTTGGAATTGCAAAATTCTTCGATCAATCCAAATAAAATTGAATTGAAACTCGGATTTTGATTGTTAAAAGAACTTGAGCACAAGCGCAAGTCAAACAGCTGATTCTGACTTAACACATAATTTTAAGCCAATATTTGAATATAAATTTCATAGTTCTTTGTTTATATCAGGTGACATTCTCTCAAATTTTCAATGTAAACACATCAGAGGCTCCTAAACACATCAGATATTTTAAAATTATACATTTTTGGTGTTAGGTCTAATGAACGAAGCAGGAATTCAACTGTTTGAAAGCGTTGTCTATAATATGAATATAAATTTCATATTTCATTGCTTTTTAAGATTATCAGGTGATTATCAGGTTGAACAAAAGGATTGCACGCTTAGCAGCGACACAGGAGAGACGATGTGATCAACGGAACGTGTTATCAACGGTTAGATTAGATCTCTTCATTTACAATGACAAAGGCTAGGATGATTCCGTTTTGGTGACGAAGCGGCAAGAATTATAACTCGTACGGTATTTTTGTCGTGACTAGTTAGTCCAACTGAGAAATGGTTGTATTTAAGCTTTTATTTCGAACATCTATGCGACGTTGTTGAATAAGACAAACATTTTAACATTTTTGGAGACTACGACGTACTCTCATATGGCAACAGATAAATACTAAACATAAAATTAGTTAAGTTCAGATTGCTGTACTACAGATATAAACAACGAACATGTAAGACATGTCTTCTTTGATCAATTGATTAAACAATGGATTCTTTCTTCAACAGTTAATTCAACATTAAATTCGTTAAACTTCTTTAGACTTCTTTTTCAATAGTAATCTTTGCGAGTTTGCAAGCTCTAAAGGCGGCATTATCTAAACGCGTATTGATTTTTGTTGGTTGATCGTCTATTCACGTTACACATAAACGTTTTATTATAAAAGACACGAAGCTAGAATCAGCAAATGAAAGCTTAATTAGGGTAAAATCTTCTCGAAAATGAGATTCGAAATTACAGTTAAACAATTTTTGGTTCAAAAGGCTTCCTTTAAAGGTGCACGAGAAACCAGCACGTAAAACAACAAAGTACGTGGAGAGTAGACTACAGAAGCGGAACGTCGCAAAACGCAACAATTCACGCAATCTGCATGCCTGAAGCAACGAAAAAGATAAACTGAACTGTTCATTCTATTTTTGATGAAGTTCGTCGTATTTAGTGGACGTGGTTTTGTTTGTATTTGTATTTGAGTGGTTTCTTACGTTGACAGTATAATATTGAACCTTGTTTTTGGGTACTTACAGTGCAGCCAACATCGTTTTGTTCACATTTCAATTATTTTTTGCAGGAAAGTAAGCAAGTCAATAAGAAATCAACGAGCTTTATACAAATTTTGTTTTTTATTCATCGTTTCACTGGCAACGGCAAAACACAGCTCTTAATTTTGATTGAGTTCACACACAACAGATGCAAATGAGTAAAGTTGTGCACTATTTTAATTTACTTTTGATGATTTTAACTTGTTTCGGCGTTTAAAATTGCAGACAAAGCAGATTCATTTTTTGGGGTATTGCCGTATGTCATTTAATTCTTTCAAATAAGCTGCTGGTTGGTTTTTGTTCAGGAGACATGTAATTCAGGAGACATCAAGCACTGTAAAGCATTGAAAAAAATAGTTTATTTTTTGCGTGTTTCCTCACCTTCAGAATTACTAGATCACAATGTTCAGTAGCATTTGTCGTTTATGTTGACTTTCTCATTTCAGTTCTCAAAAATCACTTTTCTTGAATTGTGAAAAAGCCGTGAAGATGGATAGCAAGCACGTTGCTTAATGACAAAAACTGACAAACAAGAATTTTGACGACGCGCGTTTTCATTTTTGAATTCATGATTAAACCGGTCTTTCAAAATGGGAAGATTATTGTTGTGAGCACGTAAACACAAAAATTCTTTCAATTAAACTACTCGTTCATTTTTGTACTGGTTCATTGTTTAGTGACTTGAACACAAGTGCTTTGACAAAGTGCGTTTTCATTCATTTTCGAAGAAGACCAGCAGGAGGAACGGAGCAAGTCTTTCATGCTTTGCTCGCATTTCAAAGAGGCAATTAACATCGGTTTTGATTGCGTTCATCCACAACAAAATTATATGGAAATTCTTTGTTTATTTTTTATCTGGTTTGCCAGAAACCAGTTTTCATGACAAAGGTAGACGAAGATGTCATTGATAAGCACACGAAACGGCTTGTAAATAGGTAAAGCAGCGTCTTACATGTAAAGCAGCGTCTTCACTAAACAATAATAATAATTCCTGTTGTCTTCATCAAACAATGTCTTTACCAAATGTTTTTACCAAACACAGCAAATCTATTTTAGTTTTGCACACTGTTTGAATTGAAATTTGAATCAGATTTGTAACAATAACTGGATCAGCCATCTCACTGAATCAGGGAAAAAAGAACAGTGGATTTCTCAGCTGCACAGCAGTGAAATGATACTTATATATTGACGCTTTGATGCTGACGCTGACGTTTGCTTGCTCTCGTTGCAATTAACAGTCGGATTTCGTCAACAGATTTTTTTTTGAAGGCGCCGTTCATTTTTTTTCTAATTTTGAATTTTTCTAACTTGCAGTGAAATTTGGTGAAGTTTTGCTTACTCGTAGTACTTTTTTGATCGAATTTCGTTAAACAGGTAACAGTTGGCTCAGTCAACGACTTCTGCGCCTAATGAAACTTCAATAACTTTAAACATGTTGATTTAATGGTTTGGTAAAAACCGCTTTAATGATGAACTTTGGCTTTTGCCTTTGAATTTTGCACCGTCTTTCTGCTCATACTGAATATTAACAGTCGGCCTGTTACAAGTGAAGGCCGTGCGCATTGCAGTTGCATCAATTATCTTTATTTTGTCGGCTAGAGAAATGTCGGCTTTGTAGGCTTTGATTTTATTTGGATTCCAAATTTGCCATGAGTTTCTAGACAAAGAGTTATTGTGCAACTGCTACAGTTGATAGTGTGTAAACGTGAATAAAATATCACTGTATGATTGGGGTACAAAGCTCAACAGTTGCAGTAGGTTGCAGTAGGCTCAACAGTTACAGTAGGTCTTGGCTGTTCTACAGAACAAAAGTATCCGAAGTGAGCAAAAGATGAAAGGCTTTCTGCCGTTCCAAGATAAAAACTCAAGATTCTTAGAGTTGGATTAAAGAGGGACGAGCAAACAAAATTTGTAAAGTTATTTTTGGTCAGAATAAGCAACCAATCTTTTTTTTTATCGTCTCATTCTTGAGCAAGGTCGCCATACTACAAGCACTGACCACCCGGTTACAGAACTATGATCATTGCTTGTGCGAAATTTTATGTGTTTTTTTTTTAAATGTTGACGACGTAATGGCTGTTCAAGAGATGAGAACAAAAATATCTGAAGTTATCAAAACATGAAAGGCTTTCTGCCGTTCCAAGATAAAAACTCAAGAATCTTAGAGTTGGATTAAAGGACGAGCACACATTGTCGCATGGTTAAATCCGCATCGTTAAATTTTTGAGCATCGTTTCATAGATCGGTTTTTTTGGCACCTGTGAATTAGAACAAAGTAGTTAAAATTTTTTTGGCCTCCTGGCCTCGATGTACAAGATAAGCCAATCAGAAACTAGACGATAATACAGTAAACGATATTTTATACATGAAGGGAATATGCAAATCGGTAATGCGCACTATTTTTGGTCGAATGTGCCTGTTTGTGGAAGAAAACGCGAAACGTTAAAATAACTTTTTTGCGTCTTCATTATCGCGTTAAACTTGCGGCCAGACGTAGATTTTTGCCTGTCTGTTTATAGTACACAGCAGGAAATTGTTTTCAATAACCCTTGCGTGAAGTTACAATGAGGAATTTGAGAAATACTAAATTTTTGCATGTTGTGGGGTACTTGATAAATGGACTACATAGATCTACTATTTAGTAACTAATTTTAGTAAATTTTTGCTTTTCTGAGCGCGACTTAAAGGATTAGACAATCAGAATCAGTCTTTTGGATAGTTTGTTGCGCCCAAAGTTATTTTTGGTCTTGGTAGTTGTGCCATCATAAGCAACCAATCATTTTTTTGACCGTCCGATTCTTGAGCGAGAACAATCGAACACGAAGATCCCCTCTTGTTTTATACTACAAAATTTGGCGAAGGCAAACAAATTGGTCGCCAGATAATTGATACTCTAAATCAGCTTGGTTGACCATGTCCCGAAAAACACTCTGTAGTATATCGATTGCATTTGCATTTGCGCTTACGCGGAACACCGGCTCCACTTTGCCAACAAATATCTTAAACATTTTAATGTACACTCAGTTTTTATGTCTTAATAAACAATTTCGATCTTTACGACGTTAACAACGACACAACTGGATTCAAGCAAAATAAGGACACCGAACAATTGTCAATCGTCACAATTGCCGGATTGACAATTTTTTTCGTTTTCTTTTTTAATTAAAACAAAATTACGATGTTCCTTTTTTGGGTTAGAAAGTTAGTTTCGTTTTAAACATTGCGAGTTTGATTGCTAATGCTTTTAATGCCAAACGAAACGCAATGCACGATGATCAAATTGAATAGAACATCCACGAGAGGAAACGTTGGAGATGAATACACAAAAATGAACATTTTTTTGTTCGGAGAACGGCCATTAAGCCATTAAGAACGGCCCTTTTTAGAGGATGCGGTTCTTCCATTTTTGTTGTTGCCGTGATGAACTGATGAAAGTAATTTTTATACCCTAATAATTGATATACGGACTGAAGTTTGCTCACACATGTACCTGAGTTACCCTTTTTAATGCGCACTGATATACATAGGTTACGGTTGTGAGTTAATATTTTTGACATTTTCACATTACGAACACACACAAAAACTTACTCTTAGCTACAACAAAAGACTGATCTGCGTGCTTGAAAATGTTAAAAATTATCATTTTGATTGATTTTCTCACTGCAGGTCAACAGAAACATTCATCTATTGTTCGCGATTTCTCGCGTTTGTGATCGAGAACGGTTACCCGACATAAGCGCACAACATGTATGTGAAAATGAGGGTTATTCAATTTGTGAGTTTCCGTTGGTAAATCCGTTTGTAGACTTGTAATTGTTATATGTTCGATGGCCCTTGAAATGAAGCTTCCAAGCTTTTTACATGTTGAACTATGGAAAAATTTTTTTATTCAAATTTGGAATTTTTCGCAATTCGCTTCACGGATTCAGATTAAGGAAAGGTCTTTCGGATAGTTTGTTGCGCCCAAAATTCTTATTTTTGGTTGTGGTAGTTGTATCATAATAAGCAACCAACCATTTTTTGATTGTCGGGTTTTTCAACAAAATTGCTACCAACACTGACCAACCGACCAACAAAGAACTCTGTTCATTGCTTGTGCAAAATTCATGTTGCAATTGATTGCAGACTATTTTTTTGCATTTTTGCCACTACCGATATCAATTTTTTCAAGTAAGCGACTGGTTCATTTTTGTCCATTTACGTCTTGTCAATGCAATTAGATTGTAGAAATGAAGCACTGCGGAAGGAGAACGGTTGTTTTGCTGGCTCTTAAATCTAACTGCTTTGTGAAAAACTTGGATTCAGCTTAACGTAGGACGGCTTTTTTCATTTGGAAAAGTTTTTTGTTTGCTTTGGTCATCATCTTTCTTTTTTTCAAACACTGATTGGTTCATGTTTTCGGATATTGTTATGTTTTTGTGAGATTTTTTGTCTTGCAGGATTTCATTAATCCTTTTTATTCAAGAAATAGTTGGATTTTTGAACAACAAAAGGTTTTTGACCTGCAGTTTAGAGATAAACTAGCAACACAATAAAATAGCAAATAATCCTTTTTTGGCATCTTATATCAGCAGTCGCGCCTCATTTTGAGAATCAATAGGTCACAATGTTCAGTAGCCTTTATCGTTAATGTTGACTTTCTTATTTAACTTCTCTAAGATCACCATTTTTGATCAGTGAAAAAGAAAAGAAGAAGTGCAGAGAATGGCAAACATAAAACATGATAAAACCGGTTTTAACCCTTTTTTACGGAAAAACCGAAAAGTGGAATGTGGAGTGTTGTAAACAACTAAATTCTTTTAAGTAAGCTATTTATCTGAGTCCTAAGTTCACGATGCAATTAAATGGTAGACACCAAATACATATTTCGAGCTATGTGGCTAAATTCTTGTTTTGCTGAAGCTCATATCTGTCAAAAATTTGTTGAAATGACGACGTCTTGTTTTGTAGATTGCATTTTGAAAACAATTTTTCTTGAATTTCTTTGCCGAAAAGGCAAACAACTTGCTTAGTGACAAACACGTTGCACGCAAGTGCTTTGACAACGCCCGTTTTCATTTTTTTGATAAAGACATGATAGACTCTGCCATTGAAGACGAAGATTCTGCTATTCTAAACTTCTGAACATGTTTTAGCTTTTTTTTGCAAACAGTCTATACACGTTCGCCTACATTTAGGCTGACTTGAGCGCCAGGTTAATTACTCTAAGTTTAATGAACATTTTTTTGATTCCGGGCAATCAGTTTTCCACCTCTAACTAACTAAGAACAGAAACAAGTATTTTGATACAAAAATGGGGTTTCTATTGTTCAAGTCAGGTAAAAGATGTTGTCTTGAGAACCGGAAATTCATTTTTGCAATGGTGAGTCTTTCACTTTTAAGCTCAAGGCAAACGTAACGAAGATTTAAAAACAATTTACTTTTTGTACTGGCTTTCAGGGCTATTCTACGGAAAAACAAAACAGTAGTATACTAGCGGACCGTGCTTTTATGGACAAGATTTTTATTGAGTTGTTGGAACTTACAAAATGCTCTATCCTTTTTTTAAAATACATTTTTGACCTCTTCGGGCAGAAACAATGCCACATGCTGTCTTTAATGGAACAGCGTGATTGCGCTTAGTTGATTTTGAAAGTTTAAAGTTGTACATTTTTGGTTTTAGGTCTAATGAAAAATGCACGCATTCAACGTTTTGCAAGCGTTGTCTTTAGATAAACGTGCTTGTTATGAGCATAAACAGCGATGAAAACGTTTTCTAATAAAATTGATCCAGCAATCTTCTTTTTGCAAAATACAAATCTGGCTTTAGGCTTTGTTTGGGAACGGAAATTCTGTCTGTAAGGTTTCTGTAAGGTATAATGTAAAATTTCTCAGTGCGGCTGTCCATCGGTAGCAAGCAGCGAAAGAATAAAAAAATAAAGTAACTCAGTTGCGCTTGCTTTTACCATGTGTTCATGTTGTTTTAAGCAAGCGTTCAATCTTCTTCTCACGGCAACCTCAATTAGTTGCATGAGGAATTTGAGAAGTTGTGAGCCACGGCATTAGTTGTGAGCTCATCAACCTTTTTCTCTATCACAGCAAAGCGGAAACCAATCAGAAAATTTTTGGGTGCAGTCGCATAGCTGCTTTTTGCGCGTCGTGTAGCAACATTTTTTAATGTTTTTAGTTGTAGATGTATAATTATGTACGTTTCGTTTAGAGTGCAATACAAATAAGATATTTTAAACTTCTTTCAATCCAATTAAGTCCTTAATCAATAGCGTTATTTTGAAGCAGGCATTTTTTAAACCAACGTAGGAAGAAACCTGTGTTGAACACAATGTTAAGAATAACATTTTTTGTTTTAACATATTTGAGCGGGTGTAGAAAATAAATGGGTTCATGTTGTTTCGAGCAAGCGTTCAATCTTCTTCTCACGACAACCTCAATCACCTTTTTTATTTTCAGTTCCCTGGTACTGCATTCCCATGTAGACTTTTGGCAACGTAACCTCTGATCGCAATATTATTAGCTGTGAGCTCATCAATCTTTTTCTCTATCACAGCAAAGCGAAAACCAATCAGAAAATTTTTGGGACCAGTCGCTGTCTTTAGAATAACATTTTTTGTGTTCGATATAGAATCGTAACGCCAAAGTCACTTGCACAAAAAAGTAATAAACCATGAAAAATGTGTTTACATATTTAAAGGGGTATACAAAATAAGTTTTTTTGTTTCAGTTTGTCCAGTCCATCGGTAGCAAGCACGAAAGAATAAAAAAAACATTCCCTGATAAGTTGCAAGTTGTTTTAACTGTATGTTCATGTTGTTTCGAGCAGGCGTTAATTCTTCTTCA
Source organism: Steinernema feltiae (assembly GCA_007213375.1). Taxonomy (NCBI): domain Eukaryota; kingdom Metazoa; phylum Nematoda; class Chromadorea; order Rhabditida; family Steinernematidae; genus Steinernema; species Steinernema feltiae. The sequence goes on along the minus strand of MQUG01001220.1, from coordinate 5,547 downwards.
TGTTTGCTGAATCTTTATCTAGCACAATTCAATTCTCCAATTTTTTTGCATAGTTTTTTTAAAGATCTATTGTCTCACTGCGTTTTGGAAGTCCAACAATTTTTCACTGTTCAGAACTAAGTATCCGTTAAACTGCAATAGAAAAGTTCTTTATTAAATTCATTCAGTTCAAATAAGTTCATTTTTGTCAGCTGTTCACAATTACGTTGTTGTTGACAATTATCGTTGAGAAAATATGAGTCAGTTCATTCTAACACATTTTTTGTTATTGGAATGGGCGTAAAACCGGTTACATCAAAGCTTACGCCACTTGTAAGCCACTTACTAGCTTGAATTGCAGGACTTTAGCTGAAAATAAATTGTTGTAGATAACAATAAAAATAGTTCACTCTGAATGGAAATGTCTGAAATTGACGTTGGTGCAAAACAGAATAGACAGAATTTTGTCTATAATTATTTATTTGTTTTGAGCTCAATTTCATTCGGAGACAATTAGACAATGTTGACAGTTAACGTTGAGAAAAGGTGCATAAATGAGTCAGTTCATTATAAATTGATTTTTTTGTTGGAGAATCGGAGAATCATTTTATGTCTTTTTCTTCCGTTAACTTGCTTTTTTGAACTTAACGTCAGTGATGAAAATAAATCAAATTTTGTAAATTTGCATGTCATGTCAAAACGTCCTTGCGTACGTTCTGCTAGCGATTGTGATGATCCTTTTTTTTTGTTTTTTGCAAAGTTATTTATGACGTCTACAGAAGAGAACAGAAGCATAGGAAAGGTTCAAAACATGAAGTTTTCGTGTTGGCCTGAGATTTTTGCGCAGAGTGCAATTGAAAATCTAAATTATTGCTTGTTTGGCACCTGTGAGTAAGAGCAAATTAGTCGCAAATTAATTTAATTTTAGTGAATTTTTGCGAATTCATTCTCTAAACAATAAAATGATCAGAAACACGACTATACAGTAAATGATATTTTTGCACGAGACGGGACAATGCAAAATTGGTTGTCAAATACGTACTATTTCCGATCGAGTACATCCCTGAATAATGGAAAATCGGAATTTTAATGTTTATAAACTCAAAATCATGGTCTCTTCGGATTTGATGGCTTTAAACATTGCGAGTTTTATTAATATTTTTTTAATGCCGAACGAAACGCAATGCACGATGATGATAAACCATTGTTTCGTATTTTATGTTTGAATATCATTGATCAGAAGGATAACAGAAGGAACAGAAGATAAAAAACATTTTTGGAAGCGCTATTTCTATATATTTCATTTCTCAGGTCCACATGCTGCCTTTAACGGAAAAGCGTGATTGATCTGATAGGTAGATTTTTTTGTAGTCAAAGTAATCAACGCACTAGACACAAGGATGGGATTGTCTTCTCAGCGTGTCTTCTAAGATCTCGTTCTGATTGCCGCTTTCTATTATGAAGTAAATTTTTGCTTACGTCTCGTTGCTACAATAACGAGGTTTTTATTTTTGGTTCGGCGTTGGTTAGACTCAATACATAATTTTAAATTAATATTTTAAGTTAAACTTAAATAAATTAAATTACAGTTTTGTAAGGTAAGTTTGTAAAGAAAGCTAAAAAACAGAAGAAAACATATACCGGTGTTGTTTGTTCTGTATTTTTGAGCCAATGTCATGCGTACAGATGTATCACGTACAGGCACAAATACAGTACTTGCATGATACGTTGTTGTGCAAAGGAGGACAAGACAGACTACAATACACTTGTAATAGAGAATAATAGACCGGCCGCCATGAGCGAATACTACATCAATTCTTTACATTAGATTATAACGTACTTCCTCTGCCAATAACCAGGTTAAAAGTGAAACGCATAAACACAAGTTTTTTTTTGCATATTTTGCACTGCCTTTCTGAACTGGCTGTATTCTTCACTCAATTTAATGCATACGAGCAGCTGTTGGTTCTGTATTTTTGAGCCGATGTCATGCAATTTCTATTTTGGTGCAATATTTTAGTGTGGTTTATTCTTGTAGTTGTGGTTTTAATTAGTCTGCTTGAGAATCAAATCATTTGCAAGGGACAAGCGTTGGATTTTGTACCAAAGTTAATTTTTATTTTACCAAAATGCAACTAACTTTAAAAAGATGTATTTTTGGAATGCTTTTCACCGTCAACGAAAACAAAAAAACAAGACACCGGTCAATACAAAGACAGCATTTTAAAGGGAGCATTTTTTGTGAATTTATTTTTATATGCCTAGATCAGAGAGAACCGAGGCCATCGAAAACTAGTTTTACATTGTTAATATTCAATTCGCTTTTATTTTAATTTGCGCAAAAATTTGGAAAATACAACAAATGGGTTTTTTGGCGGCTTTCAATCGGTCAACGTTCTCTAGTCTTCAACGTTTGGAATGGCAAATGATAAATTAATTTTCTTAAGTTGACATTATCACCTCCGTGTGGTTTGGATAACTAACCTTTTTTTGATGATGTGACAGTCAATCACCGAAAAATGAAACACATTTTTGTCGGGTTGAAGACTACTTTCGTTTAAATTAACAATTTGTTATTTGTGTTTTTAATGTCTCCATTCTTGAATGGCAAATATATATTCAATTTCTAATTTTGTGCAGAATTTCAGTGTGGTTTGCACAGCTCACTGAAAAATGTAGCGTGACGATTGACGTAAGTTACATAACGTTTTTTCTTCATTTTTGACAATACGATTTAATGAAGAATCTACTCTTTTAAGTTCCAAGCCTGTGTGAGTTCAATGGTTCAAATATTGAGAGTTATGAGAGTTAAAAGAAATATTCAATTTTTGTGAGTTAAGTTTTCTGATTGTTCATCTACAAATCTATTCAATTGTATCCAATTTTGTGCTGACTAGAGCAGCAAACGATTGTCTAGAAGCTAGAAGCTCCAAGTTGTTTTGTAAACACCAAGAGTCGAACATAATTCTGTTTATAATAATTTAATATAATAATAATTTTTAATTTTATGTTAAATGTTAAGTGTGAAATAGTGAGTTTTTTGTCAAGGGTCTTAAATTTTTGTTTTGCACTGGCGTGTTATTCTACGGAAGAACAGAACAGTGGTATCTCAGCGGACCTTTTACCTCGCTTTTTATGGACAAGGTTTTTATTGAGTTGTTGGAACTTAACACCTAGAATTTACAGCTTAAAACGTGTTGTGGCTAAATATTTGTTTTGCTGACGCTTAACTTGAGCTGTTATGTCAAGTACTTGTATTTTGTTTGAAATAACGACGCTTACGTTTCGTAAAACACATTTTAAAAACCGCCTACGCATGTTCGTCTGCTATAAGGCTAATTGGAGTACCACGTTAGTTACTCTTAAATAAACATAGGGCATCACGAACATTTTTTGAAGCAGAGTCGGCTGATTTTTCAATAAATTCTAAGTCCAACAGAAAACGAGTATTTTTGACACTTCGATGGAATTTATTTTATTTAACTCAAACGTAACCAATTTAGAACGAAATATTCAATTTTTTTTCTGTGTTCTATATGGCGTTCTGTATTCTACGGAAGAACAAAGCAGTGTCAATCTAGCGAACCGCGCTTTTATGGACAAGGTTTTTATGGAGTTTTTGATACTTAAAAATTGTTACATTTTTTTTTTGTAAATTTTGATCACTTTTGCGCTGAAACAGTGTTTATGGACCAAGTTTTGACTAGAAACAAAGATCGCTGTGTTGTTGTTGAGTGAAGCAAATTTTTATTTCTCAGGTCGACATGCTGTCTTCAACCGAAAAGCATGATTGATATCTTAGAAGTAGATTTGTTGTTGTTGACGCATTCAGCGGATAAATAACCAGTTTTTGAATGTTGAACTACGTTGTACAATCAATTAAAAACTGGGCGGTAAATTTTGCAACATTTTGCATTTTGCATTTTTAACATACAGGTTACAACAACATAACTACGGTGCATCGCATATTCAAAGAGTTGACTTTGTGTTCTTTTTTCACGTAAATGTTTTTGTCTTTGCTCTATCGCTGTTATCAAACATCAAACAACTAATTTCGTAAACTAAATTTTTTAAATTTCTTAATTGTTTAAGCAAATTAGTAATTTTGAACAAAAATAAGACGTTGTTGGCTGCGAGTATATTACGAATTTTTGTAGACGACAGGTTGCATCAGCGTTTAAGCGATTTAGACCCCACGTACTAGATTCATTCGCTCTGCTTTATCTGAAAATAAGTTGTTTGACGTTTGACGTTGGCAATGCGGCGTGTATGTATGACAAGTGATGGGACAAGTTTTTTAGTCAACCGATTTACTGATCTATTGGACCAGTGAAAATACCACATCACCTGACCGTAGACTGCTTTTTTGATCTGAGTCATTTTATGTAATTTTAACTTGCTTCATACGATTCATTTGCTTTCTTGATCTTAGACTTGCCAGTTTTGCCCGACCTCATTGTAACGAAGTGTTCGATGTTTAATTACATTTTTTGGAAAACGGTCTTCGCATAAAAACATAAAAGCATAAAAACGAAATAAAAATTGTTTTTTTGTTTATTTTACTGAACCACGCTAGACTGAGCGTTTTTCTGAGCGTACTTCGATCGTCTCGTTCATTGAGAAAAGAGAAACCTTGGTATCTCTTGTCTGGATTACATTTATCTGAAAGACTCTGTTCGAACAGATGTTGGAATCGGAATGTTTGATACTCACCACAGTTTCCTGAGATTTGCACCTAAAACACGTATTATGTTGCAAACAGAACATGTTATATGAACATGAATTATAAGACTATGTCACATATTGTGCTTAACTAGGGACAACCATATGAAGATCATTATTTTTGTGTGTCTTTTGAATGAATTTTGATTTGAATGAAATTTGATCATTCCACAATGCTAGCCATCAAAAATGTCAAATGAACGTGTTTTTTTGGCGGTTTTGGACTGACTAGTCACGCACAAAAATGAAATCAAAACAATCGTTTATTGCTCAATATTCAATCATAATGTTCAATTTTTGACCAAAGCACGCGTCGGATCGATAGAGGATAGACGGTGTGATCAACGGATCTCGTTATCAAGGGTTAGATTGGAAATCGTCATTTACAATGACAAAATCGAGGGTTTTTTTTTGGTCGCGTACCGGTAGAAATCATAACTCATACAGTATTTTTGTAGCTGCTCTTTCCCGTTTGAAAAAGATTGAGTTCAACCGAATATACAGAAAGTTAGCTAGTCTTGACTTGAGTGTCTTGATTCTCAATGTTACAAAGCTGCGTTCTTTTTATCTATGGTCGCCCGAGGCGGACTTATTTGTTTGCACAAGAACGAAACTATACTAACTGACAAAAGAATTGTTATCTTTGCAATGTTTTAACCTAATCCATTTGAGACACACTGAGGCGACTTTTTGAGACACACTATAAACTCTAAACTTTAAACTAAATCTAAAAAAGCAACATGGTTTTGTTCGGATTGTTCAAAATCAAGATTTTTGGCGCGGGAACAGTACGTATTGGTCTCTAGCTAGAACAGAACACAATGTTGATTCCGCAACGTAGTCGCA
>MQUG01001219.1:0-38732 GCA_007213375.1 Steinernema feltiae | reverse complement strand
CGCCTGGGCCGTGCAGTCGCGCCACCAAGCTGGCCTTTGGCGACTGGCCTGGCCGTGGCCTGCGCCCAGCACAGCGGCTGCGAGCAGATGCTGACCCTGCACCTGCCGCACGGCGCCCAGTTTGGCGGCGTCGCCATGGTGCATCCGCTGCACCAGGCGCCGCTGCAGCAGCAGGCCTGAGCGGCTTCGCTGATGGATTTCCTTCCCACCGACTCGTGAAAGTGTGCATGCCATGACAGCTTCCATTACGCAGGTTCAGGCCCTGGCCCTGGAGCGCATCCGCGCCGATGTCCGCTCCATGCATGCCTACCATGTGCAGCCCTCGCAAGGCCTGCTCAAGATGGACACGATGGAGAACCCCTTCCGCCTGCCGCCCGAACTGCAGGCCGCGCTGGGCGAGCGCCTGGGCCGGCTGGAGATCAACCGCTACCCTGGCGAGCGCCAGGAAGTGCTCAAGGACATGCTGGCCCGCTACGCGCAGGCGCCGGCCGGCAGTGGCCGTGCTGCTGGGCAATGGCTCGGACGAGATCATCACGCTGCTGGCCCTGGCCTGTGCCCAGCCCATGCCGAGGGGCGTGCCACCATGCTGGCGCCCATGCCGGGCTTCGTCATGTACCCCATGAGCGCCAGGCTGCAGGGCCTGGACTTTGTGGGGTCGAGCTGACGGCCGACTTCGAGCTGGACGTGCCCGCCATGCGCGCCGCCATTGCCGAGCACCGCCCGCCATCACCTATATCGCCTATCCCAACAATCCCACGGCCACGCTCTGGGCCGAGGCCGATGTGCAGGCCGTGATCGACGCGGTCGGCGCCATCGGCGGCCTGGTCGTCATGGACGAGGCCTACCAGCCCTTCGCCCGCCGCAGCTGGAGCGAGAACATGCGCGCCGACCCGGCCCGCAACGCCCACGTGCTGCTGATGCGCACACTCAGCAAGTTCGGCCTGGCCGGTGCGCGCCTGGGTTATCTGATCGGCCCGGCCGCCATCGTCGGCGAGATCGACAAGGTGCGCCCGCCCTACAACATCAGCGTGCTCAACTGCGAGACGGCCATCTTCGCGCTGGAGCACGAGGCACTGTATGCGCAGCAGGCCGTGGCCATCCGCGCCGAGCGCCAGCCGCTGATCGATGCCCTTGCCGCGTTGCCGGGCGTGGAAAAGATCTGGCCGTCCGAGGCCAACATGGTCTTGCTGCGCGTGCGCGATTGCCGCGCGCGCCCAGGCCGAGATGAAGGCCAGGGGCGTTGCTGGTGAAGAATGTCTCTGCCATGCACCCGCTGCTGGCCAACTGCCTGCGACTGACCGTGGGCACCCACGAAGAAAACGCCCAGATGCTGGCGGCCCTGAAGGAATCCCTATGAGCAATGCAGCTCCCCGCACGCACCGCCGAGGTGCAGCGCAATACCGCCGAGACCCGGATCAAGGTCGCCATCAACCTGGACGGCACGGGCAAGGCCAGCCTGCGCTCGGGCATCGGTTTTCTGGACCACATGCTCGACCAGATCGCGCGCCATGGCCTGATCGACCTCGATATCGACTGCGAGGGCGACCTGCACATCGACGGCCACCACACGGTGGAGGACATCGGCATCACCCTGGGCCAGGCCTTTGCCAAGGCCGTGGGCGACAAGAAGGGCATCCGCCGCTACGGCCATGCCTATGTGCCGCTGGACGAGGCCCTGAGCCGCGTGGTCATCGATTTCTCGGGCCGCCCGGGCCTGCACATGGACGTGAAATTCACGGCCGGCAGCATCGGCCAGCTCGACACCCAGCTGGTCTACGAATTCTTCCAGGGCTTCGTCAACCATGCGGGCGTGACCCTGCACATCGACAATCTCAAGGGCTTCAACGCCCACCACCAGTGCGAGACCATCTTCAAGGCCTTCGCACGCGCCCTGCGCTTTGCGCTGGAGCATGACGAGCGCATGGCCGGCGTCATTCCCTCGACCAAGGGCGCTCTGTAAAGAGAATCGATTGACTCCGGCCAGAGCTTGATCTGACCGGGCAATCCAGCCGAAAATCCGACCGAACACGCGCCACACGCTATGAGTTTGACTGACAACACCGTCGCCGTCGTCGATTACGGCATGGGCAATCTGCGCTCGGTTTCCCAGGCCGTGCGCACGGCCGCCGCCGACTCCGGCTGGCAGGTCGTGGTCACCGCAGATCCCGAGGTGGTCCTGGCCGCCAACCGGGTCGTGCTGCCGGGCCAGGGCGCCATGCCCGACTGCATGCGCGAGCTGCGCGAATCCGGCCTGCAGGACGCCGTGCTGCATGCTGCTGCCAACAAGCCCCTGTTCGGCGTCTGCGTGGGCATGCAGATGCTGCTGGACCACAGCGACGAGGGCGATGTGCCTGGCCTGGGCCTGATCCCCGGCAATGTACGCAAGTTCGATCTGGCGGGCCGCGTCCAGGCCGACGGCAGCCGCTTCAAGGTGCCGCAAATGGGCTGGAACCGCGTGCACCAGACGCACAATGCCGGGCAGCCCCACCCGCTGTGGCGTGGAATTCCCGAAGACAGCTTCTACTACTTCGTGCACAGTTTCTACGCCGTGGTGCAGCAGCCCCAGCATTGCGCTGCTCAGGCCGACTACGGCGGGCGCTTTGCCTGCGCCATCGCACGCGATAATATTTTCGCCACCCAGTTTCACCCCGAAAAGAGCGCAGACCAGGGCCTGGCCCTGTTCCGCAACTTTCTGGGCTGGAAGCCCTGAACCCTCTTTCCCTCCCCGCACCGGCCGCTGCATCCCAGGCCTTCATTGCTCGCAAACCATCATGCTGCTCATTCCTGCCATCGACCTCAAGGACGGCCACTGCGTACGCCTCATCCAGGGTGATATGGACCAGTCGACCACGTTCGGCGAAGACCCGGCCATCATCGCCCGCCGCTGGCTCGACGCCGGCGCACGCCGCCTGCACCTGGTGGACCTCAATGGCGCGTTTGCGGGCCAGCCCAAGAACCTGGCGGCCATCAAGGCCATCCTCAAGAGGTGAATGGCAGGATTCCGGTGCAGCTCGGCGGCGCATCCGTGACCTGGACACCATCGAGAAATACATAGACGCCGGCATCAGCTACGTGATCATCGGCACCGCCGCCGTGAAGAACCCGGGCTTTCTGCAGGACGCCTGCAGCGCCTTCGGCGGCCATGTGATCGTCGGCCTGGACGCCAAGGACGGCAAGGTGGCCATCGACGGCTGGAGCAAGCTCACGGGCCAGGATGTGCACTCGGTGGCCAAGCGCTTCGAGGACTGGGGCGTGGAGTCCATCATCTACACCGACATCGGCCGCGACGGCATGCTCACGGGCATCAACATCGACGCCACCGTCAATCTCGCGCAATCGCTGAAGATTCCCGTCATCGCCTCGGGCGGCCTGGCGGGCATGGCCGACATCGAGGCGCTGTGCAAGGTCGAGGACGAAGGCATCGAAGGCGTGATCTGTGGCCGCGCCATCTACTCGGGCGACCTCGACTTCGCCGCTGCGCAGGCCCGCGCCGACGAACTCAGGGCCTGATCGGCTTTTGCTGCTGCCCTGTTCGCGGGCGCCTGTCCTGACAGGCGCCCGCGCTGCATTCGGCGCCGAAGGTGCCTGCGGTCTTTACGAGCAGGCAGGCATGGCCTGCCCGGCATTGGTGGCGCGCACGGTCTGCACAAAGGCATCCCAGTAGTTCGGCAGCCCGGCCCAGGGGTTGCCCACGCCGGTGCTGGGCTCGAACTCCAGCTGCGTCACATAGATCCATCCCGCCTGGTAGCGTGCCGAGGCGGCCGACTGCACGGCCGTCTGCATGGCCGCGCAGCCCGACACGTTGTGCACCAGCGAGGCCTGGTGGCTGTTGGGCAGCCCGTACAGCCAGTCAAAACTCGTCGTGCGCGGATCGTAGGTGGCATAGGTGGAGCCCTTGCCCTCGAACGTGGTCAGCACATCGGCCACATCGGCATAACCGGCCACGGGCACGAGGCCTGGATTGCCGATCACGATCAGGTTGGGATTCTTGGACTTGATGTACTGATAGATGGTGCGGTAGAAGTCCAGCCGGTTGGTGGTGGCGGCCATCTCGTCAATGAAGAAGCCCTTGACCAGGCCTGCGCCGTAGTGGGTGAAATAGTTGTCGATATTGGCCTGGATGCTGGCCAGCGATCGCGTGCCCGTGCCATAGCTGGAGCTCACATAGCCCACCAACTGCCCGCCGGCGTTGGCAAAAGCGGTGGCGGCGCGCGTGATGTTCGCGTCCGGGCCACTGAAAATGCCGTTGGCCGGATTCAGGATGGCCGTCATCTGCACGGTCGGATTCGCGCCTGTGCGCTGGCCGTCAGCGCATTCCAGGCCGTGGCTCCCGTGCCGGTGGGATAGAAATACGTGGGTACCAGCACCCGCAGCGGCGCTGGTGCCGGGCGCAGATAGAAGGTCTGGGAAGCGCTGCCCGTGCGGCCTGCCACGGTGGCGCTGGCCTGCACCTGCTGGCGGCCCGGCGTGGCACCGGTCAGAGAGGCGGTTGCCACGCCGGAACTGGTCAAAGCCGAGGTGCTGACGCCTGTGGCTGCGCTGAAGCTCACCACGGTTCCATCGGCGGCATTCACGCCATCGGCCAGAACACTTGCACGCAGGGCCAGTGCCGAGCCTGCAGTCACCACATCCCTGGCGGCAGGGGCCGTCCATTGCACGGTGACCGTCGTCACTCCAGGCTGGCCGGTGCCGCCGTCACCGCCAGTGCCACCGCCAGCGTTGCTGTCACCACCGCCGCCTCCACCACAGGAGGCCAAAGAGGCGGCCAGGGCAAGCATGCCGAGTCGCAGGACAAGAGGAGAGGGGGCGGGGGAGCGTTGCATGACAGAGGAGGGCTGAGCAGGGAAGGGCTATATTCAAGCATGAAAGTTACATCTTCCTTTCCCGCGGTAACAGCTTTACCTTCGGACGCACAAGCTCCCGGCGCCTGCGCTGATGCATGGCAGGGCCTTCCTGCCATCCGCCTGCGCCTGGCCTGCGGCGATACCGCCCTGGTGGCCTTGCAAGGGCGCAGCTGCTGTCCTGGCAGGCAGGTGGCGATGAGCAACTGTTCCTGAGCCCTCATGCCGCCCATGACGGCCACACACCCATACGCGGCGGCATTCCGGTCTGCTTTCCCCAATTCAACCAACGCGGCCCGCTGGTCAAACACGGCTTTGCGCGCACCCTGCCATGGCAGGCCGAGGCCGCGCAGGCACAGACGCTGGCGGGCGATGGCCTGTTCCTGCGCCTGCGCCTTGCCGACACACCGCAGACACGCGCCGTCTGGCCGCATTCCTTCGAGACCTGGCTGGAAGTGACGCTGTTGCCCGGCCGGCTTGACGTGGAACTGGTGGTGCACAACCGGGGCGACACGCCTTTGGCCTTCACTGCCGCCTTGCACAGCTACCTGCGCGTGGCGGACGTGGAGCAATGCCGGCTGCAAGGCCTCGATGGCCTGCCTTACTGGGACGCCGTGGCTGACACCCACCCCATGCAGCAAGGCGAGGTGCGCTTTGGTGCAGAGCTCGATCGCGTCTACCCCCGCCCGGAAGACCATGGAACTGGCCGCGCCTGCCGGCGGCTTGCGCATCTCGCAGGATGCCGCCTGGAGCGAGACCGTGGTCTGGAACCCGGCCCCTCGCTGTGTGCCCGCCTGGCCGACATGCCGCCACAAGGGTGGCGGCAGATGCTGTGCGTGGAGGCCGCCGCCATCGATGCGCCCGTGCATGTGGCGCCCGGCGCGCACTGGCGCGCGGCGCAGCGTTTGCACAAGCGGTAGTCCGGCACCCGCTCTTGAACGAAAAAGGCGCCTGTGAACAGGCGCCTTTTCCATGGGCTCGAAAGCCGGGTCAGCGGCGCTGCATGCGTTGTGCCGACTGCGCAGGACGCAGGCCCGGGGTGATCTGCAGCTCCACGGGGCCTTCGCCCCGGCGCACATCGAATTTCGCGGCCTCGCCGGGCTTGAGCGCGGCCACGGCGGTCAGCAGCTCGGACACGTTTCGGATGGGCTTTTCGCCCACCTGCACGATCACATCGCCCGGGCGCATGCCGGCCTGGGCCGCAGGGCCTGCCTGCAGCACGCCGGTGATGATCACACCGGAGTCGGCCTTCACGCCAAAGGTCTCGGCCAGCTCCGGCGACAGTTCATTGGGCTCCACGCCGATCCAGCCGCGCACCACGCGGCCATCCTTGACGATGCCGTCCAGCACCAGCTTGGCCGTGGACACGGGAATCGCAAAGCCAATGCCCATGCTGCCACCGGAGCGTGAATAGATGGCGGTATTGATGCCCAGCAGATTGCCGCTGGCATCCACCAGTGCGCCGCCCGAATTGCCGGGATTGATGGCCGCGTCGGTCTGGATGAAGTTCTCGAAGGTATTGATGCCCAGCTGACTGCGGCCCAGGGCGCTGACGATGCCGCTGGTCACCGTCTGGCCCACACCGAAGGGGTTGCCGATGGCCAGCACGCGGTCGCCCACGTCGATCTGGTCGGAATTGCCCAGAACGATGACGGGCAGCTTGTCCAGGGCGATCTTGAGCACGGCCAGGTCGGTTTCGGGATCGGTGCCGATCACCTGGGCCTTGGCCTGGCGGCTGTCGGTCAGCGTGACCTCGATGTCGTCCGCGCCCTCGACCACGTGGTTGTTGGTCAGGATGTAGCCGTCGGTGCTGATGATCACGCCGCTGCCCAGGCCTGCCTGCTCCTGCGTGCCCTGGTCGCCGAAGAAGAATTGGAACCACGGATCGTTGCTGCGCGGATGGCGCACCGCCTTGCTCGTGTTGATGCTCACCACGGCCGGCGCAGCCTTCTTGGCGGCAGGCGCAAAGCTGCCGGGGCTGACTTCCCCGACCGGCGTGGCCGGCGCTTCCAGCAAGGCAATGCCGGCGTTGCTGCGCACGGCTCCACGGCGCAGCCAGTCCGGCTGCAGCGTGGCGACGACGAAATAGGCAGCCACCAGGATGGTGACCGCCTGCGAAAACAGCAGCCAGGTGCGTTTCATGAAGTGTGGTGTTCTGTGCGGGAGTACAAGGCCTCATTGTGAGGCATGTCGTACACAGGGTGGCGGTGGGCGCGTTCGCTGGGGTGCTGGTGCCCGGTGAATCACCGAACAATCGACATTGCCATATCGGGATGTGTAGACATTCGACTTTCCCTGAAGCGCAAATAGCCGTTTCAATCTCTTTGTTGCTTCATTTGAAATAGGACAAGTCTTATTTAAATTGACTTGCCAATTATTTTTTCAGGTCACGATTTGATGCGGATGAGTGATCTCAATACAATCGCGGACCAATGAATAGAGCGGGGAGGGAGGGGATATGGAGTGGAGAGACTCGGGGAGGATTGCGCCCAGATGGCTGATGCTATTGGTTGGCGCCGTGTTTGCCATTGCAGGAACCATCGGCATTGCCTTTGCACAGGCCGCGGATGCGGTATGTGCCGAAGTCAAGATTGTCATAGAGCAAAAACTCTCGCTGGAGCGCCAGGCGTTCGACGCCAGGATGGTAATCACCAATGGCCTGGCGGACCAGAAGCTGGAGAACGTCAGCATCACGCTGCAGTTCCTGGATGCGAACAACCAGACGGTGATCGCCACCACGGATTCCGCAGCCTCCGGAGCCCGCTTTTTCTACCGCACGGATGGGGTCGAGGGCATCAGTTCGCTGGAAGGCGGCACCATCGCCCCCAAGGCCGTGGCGAATGTGCGGTGGCTCATCATTCCCGCCGCCGGCACGGGCGGCCGCGATCCCCAGGGGGCGGTCTACTACATAGGCGCCAAGGTCACCTACACGCTGGACGGCAAGACCGACACCGTGGAGGTGGCGCCGGAGTCCATCGTCGTGCGACCCCAGCCTGAACTGGTGCTTGACTACTTCCTGCCCCGTGATGTTCCGGGTGACGATGCCTTCACACCCGAGGTCGAGCCTTCCGACCCCTTCACGCTGGGCGTGCGCATCAAGAACAGCGGAGGCGGCACTTCGTACAAGACCAAGATCGATACCGCCCAGCCCCGCATTGTCGAAAATCGACAAGGGCTGCTGGTCAATTTCCAGATTCTGAGCGGCTATGTCAACGATGCGCCAGCAGGCAAAAGCCTGCTGCTCGACTTTGGCGACATCGCGCCAGGATCGTCCATGCATGGGCGCTGGAACATGGTGTCCAGCCTGGCCGGCAAATTTGTCGAATTCGCGGCCGGATTCACCCATGCGGATTCGCTGGGCGGTGATCTGACGTCCCTGATCAAGGCCGTCAATACCCATCAATTGGTCCAGGATGTGCGTGTCGATCTTCCAGGACGCGACAAGGTCCGCGATTTTCTGGCCCTGGATGGAGATGTCTACCGCGTCTATGAATCCGATGGCGTGGATACCCAGGTCAGCGATCAAAGCCGATCCGCGCAATTCGTGCCCTCCGGTGCCACCGCCAGCCTGCAGTTCAATCCCGTGGCGAATGGCATGGCCTATGCGCGCGTGCCCGATCCCTCCAGGGGCACCCGTCTTCCCCGGCAGGTGGTCCGCTCCGACGGCTACGTCGTCCCTGGCGAAAACGTCTGGCTCTCCAGGCAGCGCAACGAGGACCTGAGCTGGAGCTATCACCTGAACCTGTTCGATGTGAACACCACGGGCCGCTACACCATCGGCCTGGTCGCTGGCGAGGCACAGGCCAGCATTGCCGGCACAGCCTTCGAGGACCGCAATGCAACGGATTGCGAGATGCCGGCGAGCCCGCCATCCCCGTGCTCGAAATCAAGCTCACCGGCACCCGGGCAGGCACCGGGGAGTCGGTGCTGGCCATGGCCCACACCGATGCCCAGGGCCAATTCCGATTCGATGGACTGCTGCAGGGCAGCTACGCGCTGTCGGCTGCCGTCAGCGAGGGGCTGGTCGATGGCGCTGCCCTTGCGGGCACGGCGGGCGGCCAGTCCGCGCCGGGACGCATTTCGGGCATTGATCTGGCCACCGGTACGGCGGCTGCGGGTTATCTGTTTGCAAAGCGCTCCGCCAAGGCGACCGGGCCAGATCCCGAACCGGAAGCGGACACGGGCATCAGCGTGACGGCGGCACCGGCCACCATGGCCCGCGACGGCGGCTCCACGGTCACCATCACGGCACGCAATGCCGGGCCGGCCATTGCAGCCTCCACCGTCGTTAATGTGGACCTGCCCCAGGAGTTGGAGATCGCCAGCCAGTCGGCATCGGCGGGCAGCTATTCGCAGGGCCGCTGGACCCTGGGCGACATGGCCAAGGACTCCGCCCCACCCTGGTGCTGCAGGTGCGTCCTGCGGCAGGCGCCACGGCCAGGGAATTCCTGCTGGCCGCGCGCATCGGCGCGGCCACCCGTGACCCCGTCACCGGCAACAACGCGGCCAGTACCCTGCTCATGCGCGAGCAGGAGGCCTCCGTGGCAGCCTCGCAGGCCCTGGACCAGGGCCTGCGTGTGCTGGCCTATGCCGCATGCGGCGCCGACACCGCTTGCACGGACGGCAAGCGCCTGGCCCTGCAGGATCTGCTGGCGCAAGCCGAGGTTCGGTGCAGTTGGCGGTCACGCCAGGTGAGTTCCGCAAGGCCTTGCGTGCCGGTGACTTCAGCGCGCTCTGGCTCCATGGATCGGTGGACGACCTGGTCGCTTCCCAGATGGAGGAAGTGCGGGCCGCCGTCTACCGTGGTGCCTCGCTGGTCATCGACGGCGCACCGGGCGCGTTGCCGGACACCCTGGCCGACGTCTGGGGCGGCAGCCGTTCGGGCCAGCCACTGCCTGCGGGTGTCTCTGTGCACCTGGGCGATGCAGGCCTGGGCGATGCGGCGCTGGCGCTGCAAGGCCAGGCCTGGGCATTGCAGAACGAGGGTACAGGCTCGGAACTGGCCCGCTATGGCACAGGGCAGACCGCTGCATTGGGCGTGGCCCACGGCAAGGGCCAGGTGCTGGTGATCGGCTTCGATGCGCTGGCGCAAAGCGCGGTTGCGGTTTCGTGGAAAGACTGGACCAAGACCCGCTTCACTGCCCTGGTCCCGCCTGTGTCCGAGCCCATGCTGGCGCAATCCGCCGTGCGCGTCAGAACCAGCATCGCCAACCGCAGCACACAAGCCATTGCGCTGGAGCAGGCTATGACCCTGGCCAGCGGCATGAAGCTGCGCTCGTCCTCGCCGCAGGCCGTGGTCGATGGTGATCAGGCCAGGTGGTCCCTGGAGCCTGCTTCCCAGGCCGAGCTGCGTGTGCAGGCCTGGCTGGATCTGCCAGGCACCTCGCTGGCCACCACGGTCGAGACGCAGTTGCGCAAATCCGGCGACAAATCGCTGGTGGACAGCTGGTCACAGCCGGTCGTCGTCATCGCGGAAACGCAAGCCGCCGCTAACACCCGGGCCGCAGTGGCTGCGCTGGTGCAGGCCACGGCAGACCAGCGGCAGGCCGTCGAGGCACTGCTGGACCAGGCCCGGGTCGCCATGGAGCAGCAAAAGCCGGCCCAGGCCCTCTCGGCCCTGGTGCAAGTCCAGCCCCTGCTGAGGGCGCTGCCATCCCACGGCACCCGGAATGTGGCCTTGCAATCGCTGGCGCAGTGGATAGGCCTGGTCGCCGCTCAGTGGCAAGACGAGCCCGCGCGCGATTGGGCGCTTTCCATTGTGTCCGGCGATCTGCAGTCGGCTCGGCTGGAGCAGTCCTTTGCGCTGCCGCTGCAGGTGCGCCTGCAGACGGCTGGTGGCAACCCGGTGGCGGGGCAGGAGGTCACGTTCGACGCACCCGCCAGCGGGGCCTCCGCGCGCTTTGCCGGCGGCAGCCGCCAGGCGCGCGTGCTCACCGACGCACAGGGCCTGGCACGCAGCCCGGCGCTGACCGCCACTGGCGCTGCGGGCAGCTTCACCGTATCTGCCGGCGTCGAGGCCTTGCCTGGCGGCGTGCGCTTCACGCTGGACAACCTGGACGGCACGGCGCCCGTGCTGCGCATTGCCAAGCTGACAGGGGATGGGCAGACGGCCACCGTGGGGACGGCCTATGCGGCACCCGTGCGTGTCCAGGTCACCGATGCGCAGGGCACCGCCATGGCTGGCCACGCCGTGGTCTTTGCGCTGCCGGACAGCGGAGCGAGCGCCGTGTTTGACGGTGGCACGCTCGCGGCGCAGGCCGTCACCGATGGGGGCGGCGTTGCCGCGTCGCCCGCTCTTCGAGCCAATGGACTGGTCGGCGCATTCGAGATGCGCGTGACGGCGGCCGGTGCGGGCGAAGCCTTGCGTGTGTCCCTGCAAAACCAGGCCGCGCCTGTGGGCGGCAAGGATGTGGCCCTGCCTACACCCAGCGGCTCCGGCACGCTGAAAGCCTCGGTGGCGGGCGGTGGCGCCAACTGCCGCTTCAACCCGGACAAGACGGCCGTGCGCAAGCCGAAGGCTGGCTGCCGCTGTTCAACGTGCTGTTCTTCCCGCATGGCGTGTTCGACTACGAACTCACCGGTTGCGACGTCGGAAGCACGGTCACCGTCACCACCGAGTGGCCCAACCTGTTCGGCATCAGCAGCTACCTGAAGTACGGGCCTGTGCCCCATTCGCGGGGCCGCAGCATCTGGTATGCGCCCAGGAACCTGTCGATCAGCGGCAACCGCATCAGCTACACCATCACTGATGGCCAGTTGGGCGACGACGACCTGCAGGCCAATGGCGTCATCAAGGACCCGGGCGGCCCCGTCATTCAGTCCGGGCCCTTGCCTGGGGATCAGTTGACGGCGGTTCCTGGGCTGGAGGCGGCGGGCCTGGCTTTGTTGTCCGCTCTCATGGCTTTCGGCGCCTGCCTGCAGCACAAGCGCCGGCGCGCCGCCCGTGCAGGTGCGGGGATGGATGCATGAAGCTGCTCCGTTTTCCGGGCGCCGTCCTGGCGCATGCACTGGCGGTGTGCACAGCCGTCCTGGCGGCTGCGCCATTGCAGGCGCAGACCGATGCTGGGCCGCAGTCCTGTCGCGCAGATGCCCATGCCGTACGGCAAGCAAGGGCCGACGATACCCCCGTGGCATGGCCCCGGCAGGCGCAGCCTCTGGCGTTGACCCCTTCCCTGCTGGATGAGTCCGGACGAGTGGCGCAGGCGCCTTGCTGCGCCCGGCCCGCAGGTGGCCATGCTCGTTGACGTGCGGCCGGCGCAGCACAGGCGCGCATCGCCCGTCACGCAGGCCATGCAGATGGATTGCAGGAGTTGCAAGGCAAGCGCTTCTGATGCCCGAGGAGGTCATCCTGCTGGGCACCGGGCTCGACCATGCGGACCTTGACGCGGCATGCCGGCAATTGCGCAGCCAGGGCTTTGTCGGTGTGAAGGCCTTGCTGGGTGGCGCGGCGACGGTATTGCCTCCCATGGCTCGACCGGCTTGCAGGACCTGTCCGCCAGCGACTGGATCGCCAGTATGGGGCAGGGTCTGGCGTGGACGGTGCTGTCCCTCAGCAAGGCCCTGGATGCATCACCTGCTGTGCAGTCACCCGTTGATGAACAACAAACACACCGGCTGGTCGCCACACACGATCTGGCTATCCAACTGAACGCCATAGCCAGCCGCAAGGCACGCGGCGACCAGCCAGGAATCTCCGCGTCCCGGGCCTTGGTGGTCATAGCCGATGCTTCGACGGAGCCTGAGTTGCGTGCCCGATTGGCAACGCAACAGGCCTCTTTGGGCCACCGGCCTGACGCAGTGCCCGTGTACTGGCTGCGGGGTGGCTGGCAGGCCTACCAAGCACAGGTGGCGAGCATGCAGGCCGTCGCAGCAACGGCAGGCCACCGGCTTCAGGCGGCATGCGGGCGGTTTTGAAAACCAGATTTACAAGATTGCGAGGGGCAGATGTTGGTGCAGAAAAAAATGGCCATTGCTTATTGGGTGTTGAGGGTTTTTTTGGGTGTCCATGTAGTCGCGGGAAAACTGATGGAGTGCCTTGCGGTGATGATCTGCGGTGTCATCTCGAAAATTCTTGGACCAATTATTTGTGCAACCACGGTGTTTCGTAATCTATTGGTTCTATTTCTGATTTCAATTTTCACCTCCATGGGGAGTGCTGGACAAGGAATTGATACGGGGTTGCGCGGCGACGATGTCGCTGCAGGAAAGTTTCCCATAGGTTTTGAATTCGAATATTTCGGTAGAAAATATACTGAGTTCTATGTAACGACAAATGGATTGCTCAGTTTTGATAACAAGACTACGGCATATGCGAACACCTGTCTTTCCCAGACTTCCCTGGGTGATACGATTTTTGTCTATTGGGATGATCTTCGTACGGATGTTTCGGGGCAGGCAGGTGGAATGATTCATTATCTGACGCAAGGCGAGGCACCCAGGAGAAAATTGGTGGTTCAATGGACGAACATGTACTTCTATGGCACGAATTTGCCTATGGGTACTTTCCAAGTTGTTCTACATGAGGAAGCTAATGAAATAAAGTTCCAATACAGATATCTGCTGGGTACGGAGAGTAATGGCAAATCTGCAACGATAGGCATCCAGGGGCGACACGGCGAAGGAATCGAAGTCGGCTGCAACAAGGAAAATTCAATTCGTCCAAGACAGGGATTTTCCTTTATCCTGAATGATGATGGAAAGTTTTTATTGAAGGAGAGCGAGTATGATTTTCAGGATATCTCGGGGCTTACACTCACAGCTCCTTCGGTAGAAGCCGTTTTTACGAATAAATCGCCGAAATGGTATTGGGATGCCTTGGGGTTGATGAATACCTACGAGGTGGAGGTGCAAAACTCAAGAAATGAAGTGGTTTATTCGGGTGATGTGGGAAATTCTCTGGATTTTTCATGGCCTGAAGAAATCGTAAATGGGGAGGCATACCGGCTGAGAGTACGGGGTAGCATCAATGGCGGAGGTACATGGGAAGAGTGGTCTGGATTTTCTGAACAGGTCAAGATCGACTTGGATCCTCCCGAAGTTTCGGCACGGATCATTCAGAAAGATGCCGGGAAATCAGTGATTTCTTATAGTGTGGTGGATCTTGGTTCGGCTCTAAGGGGCGGAACTGTAAAGATTTCACATGATGCTGCTCATGCCAATCCTGCAGTGGAGCAGGCTGTTGGCATTGGTGAGAGAGAGTTTGTATTTGAGTTTCCGCCAGAAAAAAGCAAGATATTCGCAAGGCTGGCTTTTTCTGATGTAGCCGGGAATCTGGCGGAAGTAGATATTGAGTTCGACGTTCTGTCTCAGCCAGTTATTTTGCAGCCGCTTGAAAATTCCATAATCCAGGGGCCTGCGCTGCAGATATCGGGTGTTGCCAAGAACAGCCGAGCAGTTTCCGTCTTCCTGGATGGGAGGGAAATCACATCCAATATTCCTGTGGACATGGATGGCAGATTTTCCTATGGACCCCACCGTCTGAGTCAAAGAGGCGAATATGACATCTTTGCGGTGGGGAGAAATGGCGATAGTTCCAGTGGGGTTGGGCAGGGTACAAAATTCTCTTATATACCTGCTCCTCCGCAGATCAGTGCCACCTTTGCCAACGCAGCACTGGAACCAAGCGCGACCATACGCGAGCCAGGCGAATTGGCCGTGTCCGCGCAAAGCCCCATCGGCATTGCCAGCGTCAAGGCCACCATCAATGGCCTGCAGGTCTTCGAGCGCAGCGGCGGCAATACCAGCCCGTTCAGCCACAGACAGTTCATCGACTTTGCGCAACTGCCCAATGGCACGCATCGGTTCAGCATCACCGCCACCGACTCGGACGGCATTGCGGCCGTGCTGGACATACCGTTCACGCTCAGCCTCAGCGCGCCGCCTGCCCTGTCATTGCGCAGCCCGTCAACAACGCACAGGTGCCCACGCCGCAACTGGCCGTCTCCGGCACGGCCATGGCGGGCTCGCAGGTGCAGCTGTATTTGGGCGGACAGGCCGTGGGCACGCCGATGGCCGTGCCAGCCAATGGCAGCTTTTCCACCACCCTGGCCCTGCCCGCCGAAGGCACCCACCGCATCGAGGCCACGGCCAGCAATGCGCGCGGCACCGGCCCCCGCAGCGCGGCGGTTGCCGTGACCTATGCCATCGCGGCTCCGACGGTGAACTTCACCATGCCGGGCCAGGATGCAACCGTTGTCGGCAGCACGGCCGTCGGTGTCGCCGCCTCGGCACCTGACGGTATTGCCAAGGTCGATTTCTTCGCCAACGGCAGCCTGATCGGCTTGGCCACGCAGGCTCCGTACAGCGTGCAGTGGGATACGTCGGGCGTGGCCAACGGTGCCCTCACGCTCAGGGCTGTGGCCACCAGCAAGGCAGGCAAGACCGGTGAAGCCACGCGCTCCGTCACCGTGAACAACAAGCCGCCCGAGCCAGAGCAGCCCAAGACGCCCTACACGGGCACGGTCAGCTCCGTCAGCCCGGCGGTCTCGTACGGCGCGCAACGCGTCGTCATTGCCGGTGCCGCCGTGTCACGCGCCAGCGGACAGCCCATGCCCAACGCGGCATTGCGCATGGTGCTGGACATCTCGGGCTTCAAGCGGCGCATAGGCATGGCCACCGACGACAGCGGCCAGTACCGCTACGAATTCGTGCCCACGGCCAATGACAACGGCACCTACATCGTCTCCGTCATCCACCCGGAAGAAACCGCCACCACAGAGCAGGGGCGCTTCACCATCAACCGCCTGAGCTTCGACCTGGCCAGCTACCAGCTCACCGCGCCGCGCGGCTTTGCCGCCAGCATCACGGTCAATGCGCGTGCCAGCGCGGGCACGGGCGCCACCGGCGTGCGCTGGGCCGTGATTCCCGCACAGCAGCCCGGCGGCAGCCTGCCGCCGGGCATCAGCGTGGAGCCGGGTGCACCGGTCAATGTGGCCGCAGGCGCCTCGGTGCCCATGGTCATCCGCTTCACGGGCAGTGCATCGGCCCGGGAGACGGGCACCGTCGTGCTCACGGCCTACGCCAGCGAGACAGGGGACACGCCCCGGGGCAGCTTCACCATCCACTACCGGCTGGTGCAGGCCCTGCCCGAACTGTTTGCCAAGCCCACCTACATAGAAACAGGCGTGCAGCAGGAAAAGACCGTCACCGAGAGCATCACCATCGGCAACCGTGGCCTGGTGGCGGCCAGGACGTGAAGGTCCAGCTGGTGGACAAGGATGGCAAGGCCGCGCCTTCCTGGATCTTCCTGTCCAGCGCCAGCCATATCGGCGCCGTGGACGTGGGCGCCCAGGTGCCCATCCAGGTCACGGCCAGCCCGGGCAAGGACGTGGCCGATGGCATCTACACCTACCGCCTGCAGATCACGGCCAGCAACCAGGGTACGGGCACCATTCCCGTCTCGGTGGCCGTCACGCAAAGCGGGCAGGGCGGGCTGAGCTTCCATGCCACCGACCTGTTCACGGAAACGCTGGACGCGGGCGGCAAGCCCATACCGGGCGTGGCCAACGTGCGCATCCGCCTGCAAAACGATGCCGTGCTCACCTATCTGCGCACCCTCACCACGGACGCGCAGGCAAGGCCGTGCTCACCGACCTGCCGCCCGGCACCTACACCTACCGGGCCAGCGGCCCGCGCCATGCCGACAGGTCGGGCCGCATCTTCGTGCGCCCGGGCGTCACCACCTCGGAGCGGCGTGCACCTGCAGTACCAGACCATCAGCATTGACTTCAGCGTGACGGAAACCACCATCAAGGACGAATACCAGATCACCCTGGAAGCCACCTTCCAGACCCAGGTACCGGCCCCCGTGGTGCTGCTGGAGCCCCTGTCCATCAACCTGCCCGAGCTGCAGGTGGGCGAGGAATTCACGGGCGAGCTGACGCTGACCAACTACGGCCTGATCCAGGCCGACAAGGTCGCCTTCACGCCGCCGCAGTCCGACGAGTACTACCGCTACGAATTCCTGGCGGACATCCCCAAGACCCTGGCCGCCAAGCAGCGCGTGGTTATTCCCTACCGCATCACGGCCGTCAAGCTGCACCCGCGCAGCATGGGCTTCACACAGGCACGCACGGCGGAGATGGGGGCGGTGCAGAGCCTCGTGGTGAATGCGCGCAATGCGGGAAGCTGCTCGTCCTATGCGAAATGGGCCACCACGGAATGCACCTGGGTCTGTGCCAACGGTGAGGAAGAGACGCGCACCAGCACCAGCACCTTCAGCCGGCTGGTCGGGGGCAGCTGCGGCTCGGGTGGCTCGTCCGGTGGAGCGGGCGGAGGCTGGGGAGGCACTGGAGGTGCGGGCGGTGCAGGCGGATGGGGAGGCGGCGGTGGCAGTGGCGGAACCCCGCTGCCGCTGGCCCCGAATGCACACCCACCTGCCGTGGCCAATGCTGCGCAGGCGGCGGCGCCGGCCCCGGTGGGGCGGAGGCGGCTCGGGAGGAACAGGGGGCGGAGGCGATTTCCGCTGACGCGCAGAGCATTCATCACACATCAGCTGCGCCCGGGCATCGCCCGGACGTCGGCCCCAGAGATGCATTCAACAAGGCAAACGATTCGCGAGACGAGAGGGAAAGAAATGAGAAACAGAAACCATGCTGTCCACGGCTGGCTGTGCGCAGTACTGACGGCAGCAAGCCTGCTGCCATCGATGGCCAACGCGCAGGACTATTCCGGCCCCAGCGCCTTCACCCGCCCGGGCGACCCCGGCTACTCCCTCACCACCCAGGCCAGCGAACCCCAGGTGCGCTGGATCAACGGCGAGTACACCGAAACCCACCTCGACCTGCGCGTACAGGTCCTGGGCGGCCCGCTGGACATCGTGCGCAGCTGGAGCCAGGGCCGCTGGTGGCTCAACCCGGCCTGGGCGCCTTTGAACTTGAACTCGACCCCCTGGGCCGTGACGCCCGGCTCATCGAACGCGCGGGTGTCCTGTACGAGCGCAGCGGCCAGGCCGACCTCTACATCGCCAAGGGCAAGAACAACGCGCCCGTCTTCATCAAACGCCTTCCTGAAGGCGGCAGTGCCCAGAACCCCCTGGCACAGTGGCGCTGGTACGACCGCCTGGGCAACAGCATCGACTACGACGCACAGGGCCGCATCCTGGGCTACGCCAACACCAACGGCATCAACGTGCGCTTTGCCTACGACAGCGCCACGCGGGCCCGCATCCTGGACCACCACGGCGGCACCGTCTACACGGCCACGCTGACCAATGGCCTCATCACCCGCATCGAAGACCGTGCCGGGCGCAGCGTCAGCTACCAATGGAATGGACAGTTGCTCACCCAGGCCACCGACGTCATGGGCCAGCGCTGGAGCTACACCTACGACGGCAACGGCCAGCTCATCACCCGCACCGACCCGCTGGGCGCCCAGGTCACGGTCCAGTACAGCCAAAGCATTCCCGCCCCCGCACCGCTGCTCACCCTGGGCGCCGCCGGCAAGGTCCTGGACCCCACGGGCACCAGCGGCACCACCAGCAAACTCGCCAACCTCTGGGGCGGTGGCCGGGTCGGCAAACTCGATGCCCAGGGCTGCGCCTCCACCGGCAAGAACCAGTACCTGCGAGAGAAACGCCAATTCCTCGTCACCTACCTGGACTGCCGGGGCAACACCACCGTCTATCTCTACGACCGTGAAGGCAACGAACTGGAGAGAACCTTCAACGGCAAGCCCGCAGCCAAAACCCTGTGGGACGGCAACTACCAGACCCGCGCCATCGACGCACGGGGCCTGACCACCACCACCAGCTACGACTACAACTACCAGCCGCTGCGCATCGCCCACCCCGATGGCAGCCTCGACCAATACGAATACGAGCCTGTACGCGGCCTCAGGACAAAGCACATCAACCAGGGCGGCATCACCAGCACCTGGAGCCATGACGACAAAGGCCGCGTCACCATCTGGACCGAAGCCCTGGGTCGGCCCGAACAGCGCACCACGCGCTACCAGTACGACAGCTACGGTCAACTGACCAGCCGCAGCACGGGCGCGGGCGACGGTACAGGCGAAGACAGCAGAACCATCAGCTACCGCTACGACAACAACGGCAGCCTGATCGAAGCCACGGACCCGCTGGGCCACAGCAGCCAGGCCAGCTACGACGCCAGGGGTCTACCTGCAACGCAGACCGACGTCCTGGGTCACACCACCACGCTGGGCTTTGATGCAGCAGGCCGGCTGACCCAGGCCAGCAATGCCCTGAACCAGACCACAAGCCACGAATACGACGCCAGAGGGCGAAGGACGAAGAGCACCAGTGCAGCAGGCCGAACAAAGCAAACCCGCTACGACCAGAATGGCCGGGTCATAGAAACCATTGCCCCTGGCGAAACGCAAGGCGCAGGCACGCGCATCACCTACGACAACACGGGCCTGCCCCTGAGCACCACCAGCCCCAGCGGTCTTGTCACGCAGACCACCTACGACCACCGGGGCCGCATCGCCAGCAGCATCGATGCGGCAGGCAACGCCATCACCTACGAATACGGGGAAGACGAAACAGCACAGGCCGGCCTGCTCACCGCCACGCAGTACCCCACCTACAAGGAAACCTACCAATACGACCAAATCGGCCGGCAAACCTCAGTCACCCAGCATCTAGCGAACCCCTCGACGCAGGACCAAACCCGCACCCAGCACCAGCAATACGACAGCCTGGGCCAGAGGGTCGCCACCATAGACCCCGCAGGCCGCACCACCATCTATGAATACGACGGCCTGGGCCGCCTCGTCAAAACCATCGACCCCATGGCCCAGGCCACCAAGCAGACCTGGAATGCCCACGACCAGCTCACCAGCCTCACCGATGCCAAGGGAAACACCCACAAATTTGAATACGACAAAGCCGGGCGCCTGATCAAGGAAACCCGCCCCATGGGCGGCGCCATTCTGTATGCCTACGATGCCGCAGGCCAACTGACACAACGCACGGACGCTGGAGGCAATACCCGCAGCTACGCCTATGACAAGGCCGGCCGCATGGTGCAGGAAGAGCACAAGCTCCAAGGCACGGAAACCGACCAACGCATCAGCTACCAGTACGACGCAGACGGCCTGCTCACCGCCTACGAACAAAAGGACGGCCAGCACAACCTGATCAGCAGCGCCACCTACGACAAGGACGCGCAAGGAAGAACCACCCAGAACAAGGTGACCTACGGCAAGGTCGATAACACGGGCAGCTTCAGCTTCACAGTAGGCCAAAGCTACAACGCCGACGGCCAACTGGCCGGCCACAGCTACCCAGATGGCAGCGCAGGCCAATACCGCTACGACAAGGGCCGCCTGAGCCTGGTCACGCTGCCCGACCAGAGCCAGATTCGCTACGGCAACTACCAATGGCTCACGGCCACACGCATAGAAACACCGGGTGCCACCAAGACCTTGAGCCTGGACTCCCTGCAAAGGCCGCTGTCCATCGAGGTCAAGAACGCTACCACCCAGATACTGGCCAGTCGCTACTACCAGTACGACAAGGCGGGCAACATCACCCAGATCGACAGCGATCTGGGCACCACCGAGTATGGCTACGACAACCTGGACCGGTTGACCAAGGCAGCGCCCGACCAGCCACTCAAGGACCTGGGCCTGCCCACCGAGCAATACCAGTACGACGCCGTGCACAACGGGTCTTCAGCGGCCACCAAATGGGGCAATGGAGCTACAACGCTGACAACCAGCTCACCAGTTACCCGCGCCTGCGACCCTTCGACAAGGAGGCACAGCCGATACAAACCCAAGTGGAGTACACGCCCCAGGGACATACAGCCAGGGAAAGCAGTGACAAAGGAGAACGAAGCTACAGCTACAACGCGGCGGAGCGGCTGATCCGCTATGCCAGCACAGCGGCAGGCCAGAGCACCCCAGACATTGATGCCCAATACCGTTACGACCCCCTGGGCGGCGCGTTTCCAAAGAAGTCAAGGAAGGCCAGACCACCAAGGTCACCTACTTCTTCTACAGCGACACGGGACTGCTGGGCGAGGCCAACGAGCAAGGGCAGATGACAAGGGCGTATGCCTTCGATCCCCAGAAAGCGCAGCGAGGGCTATGGAGTACCAGCCCTGTTTGGCAGGCAGAGATTGACGAATCAAAGTTGAAGAAGAACATCATATTCCACTATCTTTATACGGATCATCTGGGGGCACCGATTCTAGGAGTCAGCAATCATGGAACTGTTACATGGAAGGCCATGGCGGAGGCTTTTGGAGCAGCCGGATTATTGTCAAAGAATTTTATGGAAATTAATCTGAGATTTCCTGGGCAATACTTTGATAAAGAATCTGAAATAAGCTATAACTATTATAGGTACTATAATCAAAATAATGGTAGATATATTCAAGAGGATTTAATTGGCGTGGAGGGTGGTTTGAATTTATATTCATATGCACTATCTAATTCTATTAAATTTTTTGATCAATTTGGATTGAAGGCTCAAGTCTGTTGCAGAGAAATTGTGTCAATTTTTGGGGTGAAAGCTCATCATTGCTTTGTGAACGAGAAAAAAGATGAGCCTGGGCCCGCTTGTGATAATTGCAATTCAGAGAGTAGAACTCTGGGTTTGCAGGGGCCTCCTCCTATCGGGACATCGAAGAATGGAAATGGTCAAAAATTAATAGATGATGGATTTAATGATCCAAGCGAATCAATATGTGGTCCATGGGTGGAGCGATGCGACTTGAATAAGTGCCTGACAAATGAATTTAATTCATACACCGATCCTTCTCGTTATGCCGGTTTGGGCCAAATAGCAATACTTTTGCCTATACATTAGCTTCTCGTTGCGGTATTCCATCGCCACCAGATAGGCCTTGGTCGCCGGGTTGGGGGCAGGATCCTGCAGGACCACCTATTGGGGATATGAAGGATTTATATGGTGCTTGATCGACTGATGAAATCTGCGTTTCTTTTTTTTGTGGTAATTTTTTTGGCAGGATGTATTTTTGTGAATCCAAATTATTACAAATCAAAGGAGATTGCGGTGGTAAATATGGCTATTCCAGAGGATTTAAATATAGAATATGTTTTTCCAAATGGATTGAATGAATTGATGTTTGTTGTGGAAAGGAATTTTTGTGAAAAAAAAATGAATAATGTGATCTATATTGAGATACGAGACGGTGATAAAATTATTTTAAAAAATGAGGTGAATATTAGTAAATTGACTTTCCCATTAATTGGAAATGAAAGGATTTGTATGCCGATTGGATTTTATAGAAATGATGATGGAGTTAGGCCTTTGAGTTTTTACATCAATGAGGATAATAAAAATTTATCTGTAAATATTAGAAGTAATGGAGGTGGATCTGGTGTTTTGAAAATCTGGGTTGCTGTGAATGGACGAATTAATGATGAAAAAGCGCTGGATGGAATGTGAATATTTCTTAGGCGCTAGATATCTTGGCTGCAGTGATAAATAATTTCTTGATGCCAATTTTGGGGAAAAGCCAAATTTGCTATCGCAAATACCAAGGCGCACCTTCGCGCGTCATACGAATAGAATATCGAGCGCTATCAAGCCCCTGAGCTTGGACGCTCTGCAGCGGTCCCTGTCCATCGAAGTGAAGAACCCCGCAGCCGAAGTGCTGGCCAGCCGTCACTATCAATACGACAAGGCTGACGTCACCCAGATCGACAGCGCCCAAGGTAGAACCGACTGTACCGGCTGACCAAGGTCGCCCCAAACCAGTTGCTCAAGGAGCTAGGTCTGCACACGGAGAAACACCAGTACGGCGCCATGCACAACCGCACCTTCAGCGGCTATCAGGTGTCGTCTTACAAGAATAACTGGCTTGAAAAACAGCAGGTCGTGGAGGGTAACCAATGACTAATGAGTTGTTCGCCATTGCCTCTGAAGCATATGACAAGAGGAATTGCAAGAAGGCATTTAAGTTATTCCTGGAATCAGCAAAATCTGGTGGCGTGGATTCTATGGTTATGTTAGATGTGATGTATGGAACTGGTAAAGGTGTTGATATTGATTTCAAGAGATCAATAGAATTGGGTGAAAAGGCTGTTGCAGCAGGGAGTATTTCTGCTATTTTAAATCTTGGGATCACTTATTGCACTATTGGTGATTTGGGGAAGGCAAAGCATTGGTTGAGAAGTCTCTTGATGCTGGAGACGTTGAAGCGTCACTTTATTTGGTGAAAATATAAATGGTGGGTGAATTGGGGGCGGGAAGCGAAAAAATATCTTGATATTGTTATTAATGGCAAAGATGCCCTTGAGATAACAAAGACTGAAGCTGTTGGATTGCGTAAATATTTGTTCAAATAAGAAAATTAGCCCTATCGCCCCAGTCAGCCC
Organism: Steinernema feltiae; assembly: GCA_007213375.1. NCBI lineage: Eukaryota > Metazoa > Nematoda > Chromadorea > Rhabditida > Steinernematidae > Steinernema > Steinernema feltiae. Next base: position 15,579 of record MQUG01001219.1, on the reverse strand, counting down.
GCTAAATCTGTGCTGTTGCTCATCGAGGCGAAGAACGTTTCAGCCTAACCGACACTAAAAATACGAAAAGACTGATGGCATCGTTCGAATCGATAGAGATTGTGAGAGATGTATCGTTTGATGATAAAAAATAATATTCATTATCCTGTTGAATTCATCGTTCAGCAAGAGCATAGATACGCATTGTGGGTGGAGGGTGATGAAGATGGATTTTTAAAGGATGCAGGCAGTGACAGTGTTGTCTATGCAAAAACCAGGATTGAATTGGATGAAATGTCTGAACGTGAAAAATTGAATGTGAATTTTGAGGAGGTTTTTAAAATAAATGTTGATCTTGTTCGTGGTTTGATAGACTCTATTGATTCATGTGTTGCGGTCGATGCTGGAAAATGCTTTGCTATTCTGGATTTTTTCAATATATCCCAAGATCTGGCAAGGGCTGCTAAGAGGGAAAATGAAGCTGGAGAGGATATTGTTCTTGGTGATATCTTGGTGAAGTTGTTTGAAGGTTGTGATCTTCCTTCAATGAAAAGGAAAGCTATTTCGCCCTTGTTCAATAACGATGAGATTTTGCAAATGAGATATTCCCATGAAAAATATCGGCAACTGATTGCTGAGAATTTCTCGATATCTTGAATTTGAGTAAAAAATCTATTGCGAGAAAGCAAGATATTTCGATGGCAGCTGGTGAAAAATGTCCGATTGATGTCGGTAACCATGTCCGGCTGTTGAGTGTGCCTGCCTGGCTGCTGAAAGATCTTCCCAGTGATGAACAGTTGGAAATGCTGTCATACATTGGCAGGATAGCTTGTGTTCAAAGCATTGATGCCCATGGCTATATTTGGCTGGGATTCGGTTCTGCAGTTCAATTTGAAGATTACGGTGAATATGTGGGCCATAGTTTTTGCGTTCTGCCGGAATCGGTGGAGTTGCATTTCTTGAACAGTGAGAGTTGACGGCTGTGATCCTTCATCGGGAAATGGCTGTGTCGGTGAGTGGCGGTGATTAGCGAACCAGATGCTCACGCAGCAGCCTGTTCATGCCCGAAAAACAGGATTGGCCTGAGCGTCATTCCTTTTCGCGGACAGAGTCTGAGGGGCTTATGCAGGAAAACGATCCAGGACCGATGAAAAGGCTTCATGCCTTCGCGCCCCAACAAGCGCCGCAAGGGTTGTGAACGCTCAATCCCATCGGGCTGGCGCGATGCAAGCGCTGCACCGTTGAAGAGTGTTTGCGCGCCTGCAGGCAAGCCCGCCATCCCATGACCCATACGCCAGAGCGGGTAGACGGTCCGCCGTGATGCTGCGCCCAAGGGCGCCAAAGCCGCGCTCCCCACACAGCTACAGTACAAACCCTAGAATCCCACGACGACTGCGCCACGCCGCGTTCGCTGTTGCGCCGGCCCACAAGCCGGCCCCAAGAGAGAGCCAAGTCCTCCGATCCTGAAGTCTTGCAGAACGATCTGCCGCTGCACGCTCATCCGTTGCCGTGGCATCCACCGCGCGTCCTGCTGTTCGATCCCTGGAAAAAAACCATGACTACGCTGACCAAGCGCAGCCGGGCATGGCCCCTGCTGTTGCGACCGCACGTCCTCTCAACCGACAGGACTACAAGACCCTGGGCCTGTCGGCCCTGGGCGGCACCCTGGAGTTCTACGACTTCGTCGTTTTCGTTTTCTTTGCCAATGTCATCGGCAAGCTGTTCTTCCCGGCCGAGATGCCGGACTGGCTGCGCCAGCTGCAGACGCTGGGCATTTTGCGGCGGGCTACCTGGCGCGGCCCATCGGCGGCATTCTGATTGCGCACTTTGGCGACATCCTGGGCCGCAAGAAGATGTTCACGCTGTCCATCTTCCTGATGGCCGTGCCCACGCTGGTGATCGGCCTGCTGCCCACCTACGCCTCCATCGGCATCGCCGCGCCGATTTGCTGCTGGCCATGCGGGTGCTGCAGGGCGCGGCCATTGGCGGCGAGATGCCGGGCGCCTGGGTCTTCGTGGCCGAGCATGCGCCGGCGCGCCACTATGGCTTTGCCATCGGCTCGCTGACTTCGGGCATCACGGCGGCATTTTCCTGGGCTCCATCATCGGTGTCTGGCTCAACAGCACCTACAGCGCCGAGGAGATCCACGACTGGGCCTGGCGCATGCCCTTCATCCTGGGCGGCGTGTTCGGCCTGGTGTCGGTCTATCTGCGCAAGTTCCTGCATGAGACACCCATCTTCCAGGAGCTGATGGCTCGCAAGCAGGCCGACCGCGAACTGCCGCTCAAGACCATCGTGCGCGACCACCGCCAGGCCTGCGTGCTGGTGGCGCTGATGACCTGGGTGCTGTCCACGGCCATCGTGGTGGTGTGCTGTTCACGCGGCCTATCTGCAGAAGGTCTTCCACATCGACGCGGCCCTGGCCATGAAGGCCAATGCCGTGGCCACGGTGACGCTGACGCTGGGCTGCGTGTTCTGGGCTGGCTGTCCGACCGTATGGGCACGCGTGTGGCCATGGTCCACGGGCTGGCTGGGCATGACGGTGACGGCCTATGCGTTCTATCTGAACCTGCCGGGCACGGCGTCCTCGCTGGTGTGGAGCTATGCGCTGGTGGGCTTTTCGTGGGCAGCATTGCGCTGCTGCCGGTGGTGGGCGTGCGCGCCTTCCCGGCCGAGGTGCGTTTCACGGGCCTGTCCTTTGCCTACAACATGGCCTATGCGGTGTTCGGGCGGCATGACGCCCATGCTGGTGTCCGTTTGGCAGCAGGTGGATGTGATGGCGCCGGCCCCACTATGTGGCGGCCATGGGCATCCTGGGCGCGGCCATCGGCTTCTGGCCCCTGGCCTGCCATGGTTGGCAACCCCAGGCGCGCTGAGTTTGGCAGTGGGATGAAGGGCAGCATGGCTGCCCTTTTTCTTGGGCGCCGCCATGGATCGCTGACAATCCTTTCATGAGCACCACGCGACAAGAACTCCTGGCCCACTTCGACGGATTGCTGCAGCCCCGAGCGCTTCAAGGACTACGGTCCCAAACGGCCTGCAGGTGGAGGGGCGCGGCGAGATCCGCCGCATCGTCAGCGGGGTGACGGCCAGCCGCGCGCTGATCGAGGCGGCCATCGAGGCGCAGGCCGACGCCATCTTCGTGCACCACGGCCTCTTCTGGCGCGGCATGGATGGCCGCATCACGGGCTGGCTCAAGGAGCGCATCCGCCTGTTGCTGGCCCATGACATCAATCTCTTTGCCTACCACCTGCCGCTGGATGCCCATCCGCAATGGGGCAACAACGCGCAGCTGGGCGTGCAGCTGGGGCTTGAGGGCCAGGCCGCGTTTGGCGAGCAGAACCTGGGCTGGATGGCTGCGGCGGAGTTTGCCGATGCGGCGGCGTTGGGCAGCCATGTGGAGCAGGCCGCTGGGGGCGCACGCCTGTCTGCGTGGGGGGATCGCGACTGCGCCCCATTCGCCGCATTGCATGGTGTACGGGCGGCGCGCAAGGTTTCTTCGAGGCCGCGCATTGCCGCTGGGGCGGATGCCTTCATCACGGGCGAGATTTCCGAGCCGCAGGCGCACCTGGCGCGCGAGACGGGCGTGGCCTTCCTGGCTGCCGGCCACCATGCGACCGAGCGCTATGGTGCGCCGGCCCTTGCGGGGCAGGTGGCATCGGAGCTGGGGCTGGAGCACCGTTTCATCGAGATCGACAATCCTGCCTGATGCTGGCCCGTTGTCGGCCCACTATTGGCCCGTCCAGGGGCGAGTCCTTGTGCTGCAAGCACGGTGCGAATGACCGGCTTGCCTGATCCGGATACTGAAAATGCCTGATTCCACACATCCCAAGCGCGATTGCCATCACCCAGGGCGACTCAGCAGGCGTAGGGCCAGAGACCATCGCCAAGGCATTCATGGAAGTGCCCGGGGACATGCGGGGGCTGCTTCGTCGTTGGCGAGTTGCAGACGCTGCGGCGGGCTGCGGCGGTTGCGGCGCAAGCGCGCGATGGCGAAAACGCCATTCCCCTGCCCGTGGCCGTCATTGACTCGCCTGCCCAGCTGTCGCAGGTGCCACCGAATTGCATTCCCCTGCTGGAGCTGCCAGGGTTGCCCGGACCTGCGTCCTGGGGCCAGGTGGATGCCAGCGCTGGCGAGGCGGCTGCGCGTTGCGTGGTCTGGGCTGCGCGGGCTGCCTTGCGCGGCGAAATCGCGGCGTTGGTTACGGCGCCTCTGCACAAGGAGGCGCTGCATGCTGCGGGCGTGGATTTTCCTGGCCATACCGAGCTGCTGCAGTTCGAGGCTGCGCAGCATGCGGGTGTGTGCCTGGACCGCATGCCGGTGCGCATGATGCTGGCCAATGATGAGTTGCGCACGGTGCTGGTCAGCATCCATACCTCGCTGCGCAAGGCGATAGATGCCGTCACGCCAGGCAATCTGCTGCAGACGCTGCACATCACGCACGAGGCGCTGTCGCGCAGCCTGGGCCGTGCCCCCAGGATCGGCGTGGCGGGCCTCAATCCGCATGCGGGCGAAGGCGGGCTGTTCGGCAGCGAGGAGGTCGAGATCATCGCCCCGGCCATCGCCCAGGCGCGCGCCGAGGGCCTGGACGCCCATGGACCTTTTGCGCCCGATACGGTGTTCATGCGTGCCCGCAATGCGCCCGGCCACCCCGGTGAGTTCGACGTGGTGCTGGCCATGTACCACGACCAGGGCCTGATTCCCGTGAAGTACCTGGGTGTGGAAAAGGGCGTGAATGTCACATTGGGCCTGCCGCTGGTGCGCACCAGCCCGGACCACGGCACGGCTTTTGATATCGCAGGGCAGGGCCTTGCGGAGGCGGGCAGCCTGATTGAGTCCGTGCGAATGGCGCGCAAATTGGCGGCTTGAATGGCTAGCCCAAGCATCGGGAATCTGCAGTAATGGAAAACGCCCGTGGCAACCATGCCACGGGCGTTTTGATATGCGTCAAAACACGGATTTCAGCGCTTGAGGCTGTCGCGAATCTCGCGCAGCAGCACGATGTCTTCGGGGGTGACGGGGGCCGGCGCGGGGGCGGCCGGGGCCTCGCGGCGCAGGCGGTTTGATCTGCTTGACCATCATGAAAATGATGAAGGCCAGGATGATGAAGTTCACCGCCACCGTGATGAAGTTCCCATAGGCAAACACGGGGACGCCGGCCTTCTTGAGGGCATCGAGCGTCATCGCTGTTCCGGGCGGCACGCTGCCCAGCACGACGAACAGATTGGAGAAGTCCAGCTTGCCGAAAACCAGGCCAACGACCGGCATGATCAGGTCGTTTACCACGGAATCGACGATTTTGCCAAATGCTCCGCCGATGATGACGCCCACGGCGAGATCTACCACGTTTCCCTTAACTGCGAACTCACGAAATTCCTGCATCATGCCCATGGCTGGCTCCATCTGGAAAGAGTTTGAGATAGCGCAGTATTGCGCGGCTTTGGAGCCTGTCAATGTCGGAGTCGGTATGGAATAACCATACTCGCCCCGCTACAATTTATTGTTGACCCCAACTCAAGCGACGTAGTTCGAGGAACCCCATGAGTGACACTCCAATCGACTCCAGCAAGCGGACGTGGATCATCACGTCGGCGTGTGCTGGCGCGGTGGGCGGCGTGGCGACAGCCGTCCGTTTCGTGAGCACCTTCCAGCCCTCCGAGAAGGCCAAGGCCGCCGGGGCTGCAGTGGAGGTCGATATCTCCGCACTCAAGGACGGCGAGAAGCTCACGGTCGAGTGGCGCGGCAAGCCAGTCTGGATCATCAAGCGCACGCCGGAACAGATCAAGGAACTGCCTGAGCTGGACAGCCAGCTGGCCGATCCCCAGTCCAGCGCCACCCTGAAGAGTTCACCCCGCCTACGCCGATGAATGAGGCCGCTCGATCAAGCCCGAAGTGCTGGTCGTCGTCGGCATCTGCACGCACCTGGGCTGCTCGCCTCCGGACAAGTTCCAGACCGGCGCGCAGCCTTCGCTGCCCCATGACTGGAAGGGCGGCTTCCTGTGCCCCTGCCATGGCTCGACCTTCGACATGGCTGGCCGTGTCTTCAAGAACAAGCCGCCCCGACAACCTGCAGGTGCCGCCCACATGTACCTGTCGGAGACCAAGCTCCTCATCGGTGAAGACAAGGCTTGAGGGAGACAGAACATGGCCCACGAATTCAAGGACATCGATCCGAACGCGCCCGCAGGCGCCAAGCTCACGAACTGGTTCGAGAACCGTTTCCCAACGGCTTTCGACGCCTACCGTGTGCACATGTCGGAGTACTACGCTCCGAAGAATTTCAACTTCTGGTACATCTTCGGCTCGCTGGCGCTGCTGGTGCTGGTGATCCAGATCGTCACCGGCATCTTCCTGGTGATGCACTACAAGCCGGACGCCGAGAAGGCGTTCGCCTCGGTCGAGTACATCATGCGCGATGTGCCCTGGGGCTGGCTGATCCGCTACATGCACTCCACGGGCGCGTCGGCCTTCTTCGTCGTCGTCTATCTGCACATGTTCCGCGGCCTTCTGTACGGTTCGTACCGCAAGCCGCGCGAACTGGTCTGGATCTTCGGCTGCGCCATCTTCCTGGTGCTGATGGCCGAGGCCTTCATGGGCTACCTGCTGCCCTGGGGCCAGATGTCGTACTGGGGCGCCCAGGTGATCGTGAACCTGTTCTCGGCGATCCCCTTCATCGGTCCGGACCTGGCGCTGCTGATCCGTGGCGACTACGTGGTGGGCGATGCCACGCTCAACCGCTTCTTCAGCTTCCACGTGATCGCCGTGCCCCTGGTGCTGCTGGGCCTGGTCGTGGCCCACTTGCTGGCGCTGCACGACGTGGGCTCCAACAACCCGGACGGCATCGAGATCAAGGGCCCCAACGCGCCCAAGGACGCCAAGGGCCATCCGCTGGACGGCATCCCCTTCCATCCCTACTACACGGTGCACGACATCTTCGGCGTGACGGTGTTCCTGTTCCTGTTCTCGGCCGTGGTGTTCTTCGCGCCCGAGTTCGGCGGCTACTTCCTGGAGTACAACAACTTCATCCCGGCCGATCCGCTGAAGACGCCTTCGCACATTGCGCCGGTCTGGTACTTCACGCCGTTCTACTCGATGCTGCGTGCCATCACCAGCGAGATGATGTATGTGCTGATCGCCTGCGTGTTGCTGGGTGCGGGCTTTGGCGTGCTCAAGTCGCGCCTGCCGGCCGCCGCCAAGGGCGTGGTCGCCATCGTGGCCCTGGGCGTCATCGCCATGATGCTGTCCATTGACGCCAAGTTCTGGGGCGTGCTGGTGATGGGTGGCGCCGTGATCATCCTGTTCGCGCTGCCCTGGCTCGATTGCAGCCCGGTCAAGTCCATCCGCTACCGCCCGAGCTGGCACAAGTACCTCTACGGCATCTTCGTGATCAACTTCGTGATCCTGGCCTATCTCGGTGTGCAGCCGCCTTCGCCCATCGGCGAGCGCGTGTCCCAGGTCGGAACGCTGTTCTACTTCGGCTTCTTCCTGCTGATGCCCTGGTGGAGCCGCCTGGGCAAGACCAAACCCGTTCCCGATCGTGTGACGTTCAAGCCGCACTGAAGCTGGAGAGAACAACAATGAAGAAACTGATTCTCACGTTGATCGCGGCCCTTGGCATCATGACCGGTGCACAGGCTTCCGAAGGCGGCATCGCCTGGGACAAGGCGCCGGGCAAGACCAATGACACGGCATCGCTGCAAAACGGTGCCAAGCTGTTCGTCAACTACTGCCTGAGCTGCCACTCGGCCGCATTCATGCGCTTCAACCGGCTGCAGGACATCGGGCTGACCGAGCAGGAAATCAAGGACAACCTGCTGTTCACCACCGACAAGGTAGGCGAGACCATGAAGGCGGCCATCAACCCGAAGGAAGCCAAGGAGTGGTTCGGCGCCAATCCGCCGGATCTGACGGTGATCGCGCGCTCGCGCGCAGGCCACAACGGCACGGGTGCCGACTACCTCTACACCTTCCTGCGCACCTTCTACCGCGATGACACCAAGGCCACGGGCTGGAACAACCTGGCCTTCCCCAGCGTGGGCATGCCCCACGCACTGTGGCAACTGCAGGGCGAGCGCCGTGCCATCTTCGAAGAAGCCGAAGAGCACGGCGTGAAGACCCAGGTTTTCAAGGGGTGGGAGCAGGTCTCTCCCGGCTCCATGAGCGCAGTGCAGTACGATCAGGCGGTTGGCGATCTGGTGAACTACCTGCAATGGATGGGTGAGCCGGCACAGAACAGCCGCATCCGCATTGGCGTGGGTGTGCTGCTTTTCCTGGCGGTCTTCATCTTCATTGCATGGCGCCTCAACGCCGCGTTCTGGAAAGACGTCAAATAAAACCGTGACTGCAGAAGGCCGTGCAAGCCATTGTGCGGCTGAACTGTGTGCAGAGTGGGCGCCGCGAGCGACCCACTCTTTTTGATTTTTAGGAGCCTCCACCATGATGGTGCTTTATTCGGGAACGACCTGCCCCTTTTCACACCGTTGCCGTTTCGTCCTGTTCGAAAAAGGCATGGACTTCGAGATCCGCGATGTGGACCTGTTCAGCAAGCCTGAAGACATCAGCGTGATGAACCCGTACGGCCAGGTGCCCATCCTGGTCGAGCGCGACCTGATCCTGTACGAATCGAACATCATCAACGAGTACATCGACGAGCGCTTCCCGCATCCTCAGCTGATGCCCGGCGACCCGGTGGACCGTGCCCGCGTGCGCCTGTTCCTGCTGAACTTCGAGAAGGAATTGTTCGTGCACGTGAGCACGCTCGAGGAGCGCAACGTCAAGGGCAACGAAAAGGCCATCGAAAAGGCGCGCGCCCACATCCGCGACCGCCTGACGCAACTGGCTCCCGTGTTCCTCAAGAACAAGTACATGCTGGGCGAGAACTTCTCCATGCTGGACGTGGCCATTGCCCCGCTGCTGTGGCGCCTGGACTACTACGGCATCGAGGTGTCCAAGAACGCCGCCCCGCTGCTCAAGTACGCCGAGCGCATCTTCTCGCGCCCTGCCTACATCGAAGCGCTGACGCCTTCCGAGAAGGTGATGCGCAAGTAATTCGCATCGGTTGACGACTGATTGCGCGGGCAGGGAAGGCGGTCAACCGGTCGCCATCCTGCCCGTTTTCGTATTACGACCACTCTTTTCCTGGGATCGTCATGACTGCCCCCGAAGCAACTTCCACCCGCCCCTACCTGATCCGGGCCCTGTACGAGTGGTGCACCGACAACGGCTTCACACCCCACATCGCAGTGCGCGTGGATCGCAACGTGCAGGTGCCGCGCGAGTTCGTGCGCGACGGCGAGATCGTGCTCAACGTCAGCTACGACGCCACCAGCGGCCTGCAGATGGGCAATGACTTCATCAGCTTCACGGCCCGCTTTGGCGGCAAGCCACGCGAAATCATGGTGCCTGTCGAGCAGGTGATGGCCATCTACGCACGGGAGACCGGCCAAGGCATGGCTTTCCCGGCGCCGGAGTCGGATGCCGACGCCGACAACGAAGTTTCGGTTGAGCAGGAATCCGATGAGCCTGTGTCGCAGGACGCAGTTGCTGAAGTGGCCGGCCGAGCCAGCTGCCGACGAACGCGTGGTGCAACTGGTGAGCATCCAGAACGAGGGCGACGATGAGGAGCCCCCGCGCACGCCGCCGCCTTCGGGCACACGGCCCTCGCTGAAGCTGGTGAAGTAGGTTTTTCGTACCCTGGGCCTGTGATCACGCGTGCAAGCGGGCTCGCAGGCGCCAGGAACGGCTGAAGCAGTCTTTTCTGCGCTAGAATTCGTGCTTCGCCGGTTTTAGCTCAGTTGGTAGAGCACCCGCCTTGTAAGCGGTAGGTCGTCAGTTCGAATCCGACAACCGGCACCAAAAGGTCTCCTTCGGAGGCCTTTTTTCATTGCTTTCTTCATTTCCGGCCGCGATTGTGTCGGCAGCCGATCAGGCCTGGACCTTGAGGCGGATCTCGGTCACGTCCCATCCCTTGGTGCGCAGGTGGGCGGCCATGGCCGGCAGCAGCTGGCGGATCTTGGCGGCTGCCGCGTTGTTTCGCACCAGCAGGCACCATGTGCTGCCCTCGATGGGGCCAGCCTGCAGGCTGGCGCGCAGCAGCGGCGGCACCAGGGGCAGGATGGCCGTCAGGCGATTGCTGGAGTCCCGGGTGAGCTGTGCGAGCCGCGCCAGCGTGGGCGAGTTCTCGACAGCGTGCAGGGCGGTGACGGCGTGGTGGCGGCGTGTGAAGGTCATGGGCTTGAAGGACTGGACTGGCAGCGTTGGCATGCGCCGGCCCGCAGGGTCGTTATAGCAGCATCTGCGGGGTGCGCGGGTCCGGGATTCGGTTCGGGGCTGTGCGGCTGCATGCGTCGGCCTGCCTGAAAGAGGGTTGGACAGAGGCAGTTAGAATCAATTGTTCGGTTCTCGCTTCCGTCCGGTCACATGTGTTCTCCAGCAGGGCACTTGCAGGCAGGTGGAGCGGCCCCATCTGAAATCCAACAATCTAGGGATTCCAGGCACACCGCAGTCCGCTTCAGCGGGCGGCGGTGTGTCTTTTTCGCATGGCCACCAACTTCCTCACCAAACTATTCGGCAGCCGAAACGATCGGCTTCTCAAGCAATACCGCAAGACGGTCGTTCGCATCAATGCGATGGAGCCCGACTACGAGAAGCTCAGCGACGAGGCTCTGCGTGCAAAGACGCAGGAGTTCAAGGAACGTGTGGCCAAGGGCGAGTCGCTGGACGACCTGCTGCCCGAGGCCTTCGCCGTTGTGCGCGAGGGCTCCAAGCGCGTCATGAAGATGCGCCACTTCGACGTCCAGCTGCTGGCGGCATGGCACTGCACTACGGCAAGATCGCCGAAATGCGCACCGGCGAAGGCAAGACGCTGACCGCCACGCTGCCGGTCTACCTGAACGCACTGTCGGGCAACGGCGTGCACGTGGTGACCGTGAACGACTATCTGGCCATCGCGATGCGACCTGGATGGCCAAGCTGTACAACTTCCTCGGACTGTCGGTGGGCATCAACCTGCCCAACATGCCGCGCGAGGAAAAGCAGGCCGCCTACAACAGCGACATCACCTACGGCACCAACAACGAATACGGCTTCGACTACCTGCGCGACAACATGGTCTACGAGTCGGGCGACCGCGTTCAGCGCGTGCTCAACTACGCCATCGTCGACGAGGTGGACTCCATCCTGATCGATGAGGCCCGCACGCCGCTGATCATCAGCGGCCAGGCCGAGGACCACACGGCCATGTACGTGGCCATGAACAAGATCGTTCCCAACCTGGTGCGCCAGGAAGGCGAGGCCGACCGCGCACCGGCGAAGGCGTGACCAAGCCCGGCGACTTCACCGTGGACGAGAAGAGCCACCAGGTGTTCCTGACCGACCAGGGCTACGAGGCCGCAGAGCGCCTGCTGGGCCATGCCGGCATGATTGCCGAGGCGCCTCGCTGTACGACCCGGCCAACATCACCCTGGTCCACCATCTCTACCGCGGCGCTGCGCGCCAACAACCTCTACCACCGTGACCAGCACTATGTGGTGCAGAACGGCGAGATCGTCATCGTCGACGAGTTCACGGGCCGCCTGATGGCAGGCCGGCGCTGGAGCGACGGCCTGCACCAGGCGGTCGAGGCCAAGGAAGGCGTGACCATCCAGGCCGAGAACCAGACCATGGCCTCGATCACCTTCCAGAACTACTTCCGTCTCTACGGCAAGCTGGCTGGCATGACAGGCACGGCCGATACCGAGGCCTACGAATTCCAGGAAATCTATGGTCTCGAAACCATGGTGATTCCGCCCAACCGTCCCAGCAAGCGCGACGACCAGCTCGACCGTGTCTACAAGACCACGCGCGAGAAGTACGAGGCGGCGATCCGCGACATCCGTGAATGCCATGAGCGCGGCCAGCCCGTGCTGGTGGGCACGACTTCGATCGAGAACTCCGAAATCATCGACGAGCTGCTCAACAAGGAAAACCTGCCCCACCAGGTGCTCAACGCCAAGCAGCACGAGCGCGAGGCCGACATCGTGGCCCAGGCCGGTCGTCCCGGCATGATCACCATCGCCACCAACATGGCCGGCCGCGGCACCGACATCGTGCTGGGTGGCAACATCGAAAAGCAGGTGGCTGCTGTCGAGGCCGATGAATCCCTGTCCGAAGCCGAACGCCAGCAGCGCATCGAACAAATGCGCGCCGACTGGAAGATCGAGCACGACAAGGTCTCGGCCCTGGGTGGCCTGCGCATCATCGCCACCGAGCGCCATGAATCGCGTCGTATCGACAACCAGCTGCGTGGCCGTTCGGGCCGCCAGGGCGATCCCGGCTCCTCGCGCTTTTACCTGAGCCTGGACGATGCGCTGATGCGCATCTTCGCGGGCGACCGCGTGCGCGCCATCATGGACCGCCTGAAGATGCCCGATGGCGAAGCCATCGAAGCCGGCATCGTGACCCGCTCCATCGAAGGTGCGCAGCGCAAGGTCGAGGCCCGCAACTTCGACATCCGCAAGCAGCTGCTCGAATACGACGACGTGTCCAACGACCAGCGCAAGGTGATCTACCAGCAGCGCAACGAGATCCTCGACGCCTCGGACCTGCACGAGATGATCACGGTGATGCGCGACGACGTGGTGTCCGATCTGGTGCGCCAGTACGTTCCCGCCGAGTCCATGGAAGAGCAGTGGGACCTGGCCGGCCTGGAAAAGGCGCTGGAAAGCGAATGGCGCATCCAGCTGCCGCTGCAGTCGCAGGTGCAGTCCGCGCACGCCATCACCGACGAGGAAATCCTCGAAAAGGTGCTGCAGGCCGCCCGTGAAGTGTTCGATGCCAAGGTCGAGCTGATCGGCCGCGAGAACTTCACGCAATTCCAGCGCGCCGTCCTGCTGCAAAGCTTCGACACCAACTGGCGTGACCACCTGTCTGCACTCGACTATCTGCGCCAGGGCATTCACCTGCGCGGCTATGCGCAAAAGCAGCCCAAGCAGGAATACAAGCGCGAGGCCTTCGAGCTGTTCCGCCAGCTCATCGACCAGGTCAAGACCGAAGTCACGCGCGTGCTGATGACCGTGCAGGTGCAGTCGCGCGAACAGGTGGAGCAGGCCACCGAGGCCCTGGAGCAGCGCAGCGCCCACAGCCTGGAGCACATGACCTATGGCGCTCCGTCGGATGGCGACATCGGCGGCTCCGTCGAAGACGAGCCGCTGGAGCTGCCCGAAGGCGCTCGCGTGGGCCGCAATGATCCCTGCCCCTGCGGCAGCGGCAAGAAGTACAAGCAGTGCCACGGCAAGCTTTCCTAAAGCTCCCCCTGAGTCGCTTCGCGCCTTCCCCCGTGTGCACGGCGCCCTCTCTCGCTTCGCGGGAGGGGGGCGTCCGGGCAACCGGCGACACCCTCGGTGCGGGGCGGCGCGGCCGGCCCAGGCCCTTCCTTGGTGTCCCTGAGCTGGGGCATGCTTTTTTGGGGTTCACTGCACGCAGCAAGCTTCAATAGACAACACGGGCTTCGGCCCGTGTTTGCATTGGGGTGTGTTTGTGATGCTCTGAAATACGCACGGCCCTGGTTTGTTCCGATAATGGAGCGCGTTTTTCTTTCACTGTAGGAAGCCCCTCAATGCCTGTGAATCTCTCCGCTCCCGTGCACGCCGACCTGTTGGCGATCGACGGCGTTCGCATCGGCGTCACCGAAGCCGGTGTGCGCAAGGCCAACCGCAAGGACCTGTCCGTGTTCCTGCTCGACGAGGGCGCTTCGGTGGCTGGCGTGTTCACGCAGAACCGTTTCTGCGCGGCGCCCGTGCAGGTCAGCCGCGAGCATCTGGTTCAGACAGCGGGTGCCATCCGTGCCATGGTCATCAACACAGGCAATGCCAATGCAGGCACTGGCGCCGACGGCCTGGCACGTGCGCGCCGTACCTGCGCAGATCTGGCAGCGCTGCTGCAGCTCAAGCCCGAGCAGATCCTGCCGTTCTCCACTGGCGTCATCATGGAAGAGCTGCCTGTGGACCGCATTGCAGCCGGCCTGCCGGCCGCCATTGCCGCAGCCAAGGCAGACAACTGGGGCACGGCTGCCGAGGGCATCATGACCACCGACACCCTGCCCAAGGCCTTCAGCCGGGCCGTGGACATTGGCGGCAAGCGTGTGAGCATCACCGGCATCAGCAAGGGCGCGGGCATGATCCGCCCCAACATGGCGACCATGCTGGGCTTTCTGGCCACCGATGCGGCCATCGCTCCGAGCTGCTGCAGCCCCTGGTCAAGGAACTGGCCGACGGCTCGTTCAACCGCGTGACCATCGATGGCGACACATCGACCAACGACTCCTTCGTGCTGGTGGCCACGCACAAGGCCGGCAATGCGCAGATCACTTCGCTGACCAGCGCCGAAGGCCAGGCCCTGAAGGCTGCATTGCTGGATGTGTCGCGCCTGCTGGCCCAGGCCATCGTGCGCGATGGCGAAGGCGCCACCAAGTTCATCACCATCAAGGTGGAAGGAGGCAAGACCGAGGCCGAGTGCCGCCTGGTGGCCTACTCCATCGCGCATTCGCCCTGGTCAAGACGGCGTTCTTTGCCAGCGACCCGAACCTGGGCCGCATCCTCGCGGCGGTTGGCTATGCTAGCATCGACGATCTGGACCAGACCAAGATCGACCTGTACCTGAACGAAGTGCATGTCGCAGTCAATGGCGGCCGCAACCCTGCCTATCAGGAGGAAGACGGCCAGCGCGTGATGAAGCAGCAGGAGATCATCGTGCGCGTGCTACTGGGCCGAGGGGAGGCCGAGCAGACCGTGTGGACCTGCGATCTGAGCCACGACTACGTGAGCATCAACGCCGACTACCGCTCCTGACTCTCCACCCACCGTGCCGCCGGCAGCCGCAGGCCTTGTGCCTGGCTGCTGCCAGCTTTCAAGGGCGGCCGGCGCGCAAAAGCTCTGGCGTTGGCATGAGATCCATCTCGATTCCCGGGCATATCCAGCGTCGGTGGCCGTGAGATCCGTATTCGAGAGACATCCATGACATTGCCCACAGAAGCCGTCGCCGCCCCCTTGCTGCAACTCGTGCAGCGCGCCGAGCAGCTGATGCAGCGCATCGAGGCCATCCTGCCCAGCCGCTGCAATCCCCGCGGACTGGAATACCGCGATCGCCTGGCGCTATCGCAAGCGCGCCAACGGCTGCGGCCTGCTGGAGCCCGTGCGCCACGTCGGCGCCATGCAACTGTCCGACCTGCAGAACATCGATGTGCAAAAGGACAAGATCGCGCGCAACACCGAGCAGTTCGTGACCGGCCGCACGGCCAACAACGTGCTGCTCACCGGCGCGCGCGGCACGGGCAAATCCTCGCTGATCCGTGCCTGCCTGCATGCCTTTGCTTCGCAGGGCCTGCGCCTGATCGAGGTGGACAAGGCCGATCTGACGGACCTGCCCGACATCGTCGATGTGGTGGCCGGCCGGCCCGAGAAGTTCATCATCTACTGCGACGATCTGAGCTTGAGAAGGCGAGCCCGCTACAAGGCACTGAAGTCCATTCTGGATGGATCGGTCAGCGCCGCCAGCCCGAACGTGCTGGTCTATGCGACCAGCAATCGCCGCCATCTGCTGCCGGAGTACCCAGTCCGAGAATC
>MQUG01001218.1:0-26002 GCA_007213375.1 Steinernema feltiae | reverse complement strand
AGTTTAATGAATCAACAGAATACAGGACTTGAGATTACTGTATCAACATATGAATCAACATATACCAGCGCTTGAGAGTACTGTTATTACTAGCGCCAGACTTGGCTATGAATGGGCTCAACGAAGAGTAGCATTGTCACGTAATCGCGGATCTGACCAATCAAGAGTTTGCGATCACAATCACAAAAGTTTCGACCTCCCAAGTTTGATAAATCAACAGATACATGACTTGAGATTACTGTATGACTAGCGACGGACTTGCCTACGAATGGACTCAACGAAGAGTAGCGTTGTCACGTAATCGCGGATCTGACCAAACAGCCTCTTGCGATCACAATCACAGAAGTTTCGACCTCCCAAGTTTGATGAATCAACAGATACAGGGCTTGAGAGTACTGTATTACTAGCGCCAGACTTGGCTATGAATGGGCTCAACGGAAAGTAGCGTTGTCACGTAATCGCGGATCTGACCAATCAAGAGCTTGTGATCACAATCACAAAAGTTTCGACCTCCCAAGTTTAATGAATCAACAGATACAGGACTTGAGATTACTGTATCAACATATGAATCAACATATACAGCGCTTGAGAGTACTGTATTACTAGCGCCAGACTTGGCTATGAATGGGCTCAACGAAGAGTAGCATTGTCACGTAATCGCGGATCTGCCCAAGCAAGAGCTTGTGATCACAATCACAAACGTTTCGACCTCCCAAGTTTAAAGAATCACCAAATACAATGCTTGAGAGTACTGTATTACTAGCGCCAGACTTGGCTATGAATGGGCTCAACGAAGAGTAGCATTGTCACGTAATCGCGGATCTGCCCAAGCAAGAGCTTGTGATCACAATCACAAACGTTTCGACCTCCCAAGTTTAAAGAATCACCAAATACAATGCTTGAGAGTACTGTATTACTAGCGCCAGACTTGGCTATGAATGGGCTCAACGAAGAGTAGCGTTGTCACGTAATCGCGGATCTGACCAATCAAGAGCTTGCGATCACAATCACAAAAGTTTCGACCTCCCAAGTTTGATGAATCAACAGATACAGGGCTTGAGATTACTGTGTTACTAGCGGAAGTCCTGGCTACGAATGGGCTCAACGGAAAGTAGCGTTGTCACGTAATCGCGGATCTGACCAAACAGCCTCTTGCGATCACAATCACAGAAGTTTCGACCTCCCAAGTTTGATGAATCAACAGATACAGGGCTTGAGATTACTGTATGACTAGCGACGGACTTGCCTACGAATGGACTCAACGAAGAGTAGCGTTGTCACGTAATCGCGGATCTGACCAAACAGCCTCTTGCGATCACAATCACAGAAGTTTCGACCTCCCAAGTTTGATGAATCAACAGATACAGGGCTTGAGATTACTGTATGACTAGCGACGGACTTGCCTACGAATGGACTCAACGAAGAGTAGCGTTGTCACGTAATCGCGGATCTGACCAAACAGCCTCTTGCGATAACAATCACAAAAGTTTCGACCTCCCAAGTTTGATAAATCAACAGATACAGGGCTTGAGATTACTGTATTACTAGCACCAGACTTGGCTATGTATGGGCTCAACGGAAAGTAGCGTTGTCACGTAATCGCGGATCTGACCAATCAAGAGTTTGCGATCACAATCACAAAAGTTTCGACCTCCCAAGTTTGATAAATCAACAGATACATGACTTGAGATTACTGTATGACTAGCGACGGACTTGCCTACGAATGGACTCAACGAAGAGTAGCGTTGTCACGTAATCGCGGATCTGACCAAACAGCCTCTTGCGATAACAATCACAAAAGTTTCGACCTCCCAAGTTTGATGAATCAACAGATACATGACTTGAGATTACTGTATTACCAGCGCCAGACTTAACTATGAATGGGCTCAACGAAGAGTAGCGTGCCTTGCGCTAAGGCCTAATGTAAGATTTCTGCCGCTTATTTGAATCTTTGATTCCTCCTTCAAAAATATATGTATAACATTAGAACATATGGATTAAATAATAAATTTTATCTGATCAAGAATGTTGTAAAAAATAATAACATGAATAATAACATCATCAATCCTTTTTAATTCTAGTCGTTCTAACTAACGTCATTTGCGCTTCCTGCTACGTCTTGGAGTTTCATTGTTCGCGCTGGTTGTAGATTGTCGAGAAATATAGCGGCCAACACGACGGAAGCAGATTAGCGTGTATCCCTTGAGACCTTCATTCATCTTCGATGCAGACTTGATCACATTATCATCAATTATCTTCCAGCCAATTTCTGTTCGAATCCAGCAAACGTAGTGTGTTATCGAAGACTTGAATTCGATTGCCGCCACAGGTCGCCATGTGTTGTTAAACATTTGGATTCCCTTGGCGTTCATTCCATGCTCACTCGGCTGTTCTTCTTCAGGAACGGTATCATTGGTTTCAGGTTCCTTCTGCTTTTCCTCAACAGCGAGGTTATCTTTGTTCGTTTCCAAATCAAAAACGAGAGCTTCCAGATGGTCCGAAAGATGAAGTTTGACGTCAGAAACAATCGATGTAGCCTCGTTTGGATAGTCATCGGTGTGATCGCGGTCATCAGATGGCTTGTGACACTCAGAAGTGCTGCGGTCTCGACTTCAGACACTTTTTTTATCTCTTCAGCTCTTGCCGTTAAATCGCCTTGAACTGCCAAACAGAATTCCGCATCGGTAAAATTCTGGTCCCACTGGGTCAACGGGCGGTCACCTTGCTCGTTTCCTCTGCTTTTCTTCGGAGTTGAGTGAGCAACAGGTGAAAGGCAGTCGTCTCGGTTCAGGTTCTTCAGAGCGGCAACATGGACATCTTTGACAGATGAAGCCGTAGCTTCTTTCGTCTGTTCTTCACGGATTTGTCTTCTGACATTAGCTAGCTGTTTTTCGAGAGTGAACTTGAAGTGAACGAGAGCTCGCGTAATTGCGTCTGCAGGCGCTGACTCTCTTCGATAACATCGCGAGCTAGACGAATTGCACGTCGGTAGTCGTCCTTCAACATGAGTCTGAAACGAAACAATTATGAATTAAGGCGCGTCGATTGATAAGAAGGAATACAAGCACGCAGACCGAAATTGCTGCATTTCAGCAAGCTAGCAGACACGCAAATCTTAGCACCGCCTATTTGGTGGATAACAGTGTTAATCATTGATGTCAAGTCTGAAGACAACGATAGTATCAGTAGATTAAACAACTCAAATTGCAACAAAAACGTTGTCAGTGCATAAAGTAGGCGAGCGACCTACGATACAATGCAGGTGCAGTCTTCCCTTCGAGACCCCGGTGCAGTTCAATTTTTCAAAATTGGATGGTATTTCCCGTACCAAATATTCGTTTACTTTTTTGTTCACTTTTTGCGCTGAGAAGATTGCGCTGAGAAGATCACAATCACAAAAGTTTCGACCTCCCAAGTTTGATGAATCAACAGATACATGACTTGAGATTACTGTATTACTAGCACCAGACTTGGCTATGAATGGGCTCAACGGAAAGTAGCGTTGTCACGTAATCGCGGATCTGACCAAGCAACAGCTTGTGATCACAATCACAAAAGTTTCGACCTCCCAAGTTTAATGAATCAACAGATACAGGACTTGAGATTACTGTATCAACATATGAATCAACATATACAGCGCTTGAGAGTACTGTATTACTAGCGCCAGACTTGGCTATGAATGGGCTCAACGAAGAGTAGCATTGTCACGTAATCGCGGATCTGCCCAAGCAAGAGCTTGTGATCACAATCACAAACGTTTCGACCTCCCAAGTTTAAAGAATCACCAAATACAATGCTTGAGAGTACTGTATTACTAGCGCCAGACTTGGCTATGAATGGGCTCAACGAAGAGTAGCATTGTCACGTAATCGCGGATCTGCCCAAGCAAGAGCTTGTGATCACAATCACAAACGTTTCGACCTCCCAAGTTTAAAGAATCACCAAATACAATGCTTGAGAGTACTGTATTACTAGCGCCAGACTTGGCTATGAATGGGCTCAACGAAGAGTAGCATTGTCACGTAATCGCGGATCTGCCCAAGCAAGAGCTTGTGATCACAATCACAAACGTTTCGACCTCCCAAGTTTAAAGAATCACCAAATACAATGCTTGAGAGTACTGTATTACTAGCGCCAGACTTGGCTATGAATGGGCTCAACGAAGAGTAGCATTGTCACGTAATCGCGGATCTGCCCAAGCAAGAGCTTGCGATCACAATCACAAACGTTTCGACCTCCCAAGTTTAAAGAATCACCAAATACAATGCTTGAGAGTACTGTATTACTAGCGCCAGACTTGGCTATGAATGGGCTCAACGAAGAGTAGCATTGTCACGTAATCGCGGATCTGCCCAAGCAAGAGCTTGCGATCACAATCACAAACGTTTCGACCTCCCAAGTTTAAAGAATCACCAAATACAATGCTTGAGAGTACTGTGTTACTAGCGGAAGTCCTGGCTATGAATGGGCTCAACGAAGAGTAGCATTGTCACGTAATCGCGGATCTGCCCAAGCAAGAGCTTGCGATCACAATCACAAACTTTTCGACCTCCCAAGTTTTAAGAATCACCAATACAATGCTTGAGAGTACTGTATTACTAGCGCCAGACTTGGCTATGAATGGGCTCAACGAAGAGTAGCATTGTCACGTAATCGCGGATCTGACCAAGCAACCGCTTGCGATCACAATCACAAAAGTTTCGACCTCCCAAGTTTGATAAATCAACAGATACAGGGCTTGAGATTACTGTATTACTAGCGGAAGTCCTGGCTACGAATGGACTCAACGGAAAGTAGCGTTGTCACGTAATCGCGGATCTGACCAAGCAACCGCTTGCGATCACAATCACAAAAGTTTCGACCTCCCAAGTTTGATAAATCAACAGATACAGGGCTTGAGATTACTGTATTACTAGCGGAAGTCCTGGCTACGAATGGACTCAACGGAAAGTAGCATTGTCACGTAATCGCGGATCTGCCCAAGCAAGAGCTTGTGATCACAATCACAAACTTTTCGACCTCCCAAGTTTTAAGAATCACCAAATACAATGCTTGAGAGTACTGTATTACTAGCGCCAGACTTGGCTATGAATGGGCTCAACGAAGAGTAGCATTGTCACGTAATCGCGGATCTGCCCAAGCAAGAGCTTGCGATCACAATCACAAACGTTTCGACCTCCCAAGTTTAAAGAATCACCAAATACAATGCTTGAGAGTACTGTATTACTAGCGCCAGACTTGGCTATGAATGGGCTCAACGAAGAGTAGCATTGTCACGTAATCGCGGATCTGCCCAAGCAAGAGCTTGTGATCACAATCACAAACGTTTCGACCTCCCAAGTTTAAAGAATCACCAAATACAATGCTTGAGAGTACTGTATTACTAGCGCCAGACTTGGCTATGAATGGGCTCAACGAAGAGTAGCATTGTCACGTAATCGGATCTGCCCAAGCAAGAGCTTGTGATCACAATCACAAACGTTTCGACCTCCCAAGTTTAAAGAATCACCAAATACAATGCTTGAGAGTACTGTATTACTAGCGCCAGACTTGGCTATGAATGGGCTCAACGAAGAGTAGCATTGTCACGTAATCGCGGATCTGCCCAAGCAAGAGCTTGTGATCACAATCACAAACGTTTCGACCTCCCAAGTTTAAAGAATCACCAAATACAATGCTTGAGAGTACTGTATTACTAGCGCCAGACTTGGCTATGAATGGGCTCAACGAAGAGTAGCATTGTCACGTAATCGCGGATCTGCCCAAGCAAGAGCTTGTGATCACAATCACAAACGTTTCGACCTCCCAAGTTTTAAGAATCACCAAATACAATGCTTGAGAGTACGGTATTACTAACGCCAGACTTGGCTATGAATGGGCTCAACGAAGAGTAGCATTGTCACGTAATCGCGGATCTGACCAAGAAAGAGCTTCCGATCACATTCACAAAAGTGATCCTACAATCCTGCCTCCATTGTTTACTTTTTCCAAACGCCTACACTTTAAAACAACTACAAAACAAAAAACACTTCAAAAGTTACTTCTTGCCATACGATAAACTGCGCCAGTTCGTTCAGCGCGACGCTTCAAATTAGCCACTTTCTGCTTTAATTGTCCCATCTGGCCGTTAAGGATCTCTATCTCGTTCTGCAATCGCGCGATTTCTGCTTCCGCTTCCAGAGGAGCGCGACCTTCACGAACCTATAAAAATTTTTTTTAATGATTCAAGCCTGCATCATGTACATGCCTTTACTGATTCCCCGTAAATAAGATGCACGTGGCTGTGCCTCGCCGGTTCTCGGCAAGCAGGACATGTGCGACTGATGTCCAGCCATTCGAAGACACATGATTCACCGTAAAGGTGGCCGCATCGGAGACTCACCAGGCGATGATTTCCAAGTGCATGTGTGTCACTCAGACAAACACCGCAAGTCTAAAACAACTATTTATAGCTTCACTAATATTAAATGAAACCTACGGCAACATTTTCTTTTGCTTCTTCCGTGATATTTGTAGTTACCATTTGTGAATGGTCTGTAACGTGATGCGTTTCTTCGCCCCCCATGGTGTCTTCCACGTTGTCATCGGAAAGAATGATGACATCGTCATCGTCGCTTAAGAGAATGATATCGCGTTCAGCTTCGGGAGAGGGGATGACGATGATATCGGCCCCAGGAGTGATGACTTCGGCCGCTGCCCTATAATTCGTGGACACGTTAAATGCACAATTAAAGAGTCTTCTAGCATACGTTGTAGTAGTAGAATGGGTTTGGCCACTCACTTCGAAGAGTCCAAGAGCGTTTCCGGTGAAATCAGAAAACCGCAAAGTTCGGTCAACGTGCCAAAACCCTCTGTTATTTGACATGATCTCAAACAAAATCTCAAATCTCGAACGACGAAATCTCGAATGACGGAATGTCGAAGAGCCCTCTGAAACAAACAAAAGTCTTGAACGAACACAAATACAGGTTAAACTATAATAGCGACCGACAAAATCAACAGCGCGTATCTCCGTTTTCTTTGCGGCCATCTTCTTCAAGCAAACATTGTCTTCTGTTGCTTGCTATTTCTGCGGGCAGGATGCATTTAAACGATCCCCTTTCTTATTTGAATCTTCATTTTGATGATACGCTGAAGTCCTCCGCGCGCATGAACCATTCCAACTTACTCAAATTACTCAAAGTGGAATAAAAAAACATTGTCAGTGCATATAAAGTAGGCGAGCGTCCTACGATACAATGCAGGTGCAGTCTTCCCTTCGAGACCCAGGTGCAGTTCAATTTTTCAAAATTGGATGGTATTTCCCGTACCAAATATTCGTTTACTTTTTTGGCAACAAAAACTTCGATAAATACACCCGTTTCAGGTTATCGTATTAATTACTAGCGCTGGCAAAGAATGGAATCGATCACATAATAGTTCCTGCAGTTCGCGACAAACTCGAGTGGTTTATACCTGCCGATACCGCTGTGTCGTCTATCAATCTCTACAACTTTGATTGCAAACGGTT
Source organism: Steinernema feltiae (assembly GCA_007213375.1). Classification (NCBI taxonomy): domain Eukaryota; kingdom Metazoa; phylum Nematoda; class Chromadorea; order Rhabditida; family Steinernematidae; genus Steinernema; species Steinernema feltiae. The sequence goes on along the minus strand of MQUG01001218.1, from coordinate 18,492 downwards.
CTCTTCCGAACAGACAACATATGTTGAACGTAGAAACCGCGACGAGACTGAATGAAGCCCAACAACATCATTGAAGGTAACTAACTTCACTAACGGTAGGTTGCACCCTTAATCATTTTTCTTGTGTCAATCCAACTGTTTAGCACTAACTATGGACGAAGGTGCCGAAGAATCTCAAGCGCAGCAGCGCCATCAGTCCTCTGACCTCTGGTCTACGATACTGAGAGCATCTCAAGAAGACTCGTTCGACAAAACTTACTCCGGAGATGGTTACAAGTGTTGCTACTATGTAGCAGCCAGAGACATGCCGTTAGCTGAAAAACATCTTCGTCATTCCTTGAAGCTCTATTTCGACTCGAAGATGCACGGGACATACGTTCAACAATTCGCCGCCGCAATGTACCGTCTCGAGAACTTCAATTCTCCAGATTTCGCGGGATTTTCTGACCTAGCAATTTGGTTGATTATGACCACAACATTGAAAGATGTTGTTGTTCATCCCGTCAACATCTTATACGATGTCAACCCCCCCCGCGGGTGCTATTTCATACGGCGGAAATTGCACGTGCCGATAAGATGGGTAGGTTTTATCATCATCATCATATGTAATTGATCATCTTTATCTTGCTTAAGGTCTTCATACCCCTTCGCATAAACACACAGCACATGGGACTGGCCGCGTTGCACTACAAGACCGGCATGGTCAAATTGTACGATACCGGCCGTTGGGCTTGCCAAAAAGTTAGTATTATAAATTATTGAAAGATTTAAATGTTATTTACAGGAACCGGAAGCATGGGTTAAGAGGCGGATTGTTGATTGCTGCAACATTCTGCGCGACAACATGCCACTGTTACAGAACGAGTCAAGACCAACCTGGACCAAAGTCGATGTGGAATGGGAGAACACCAGGCTGATCCATAGACAAAGTGTTGTGAATTATTGCGTCGTGTACAGCACATTGATCGCCGCCGCTCTGGAGAAGTCACCAGATATGGACGCCTTTACGGAAGAAGCCGTTTACACGACATGCTCAGGTGTAAAAGATGGCATGAAATCCATTGGGGATTCCTACAGCAGCCGCGACAAGGCTCAATACGATCGTGGTCTGTTGCTCGAAGAAGAAGCATTTGAAGCGCGCCGAAACAAGCGTCTTCAAACTCAGCGCAAGCGTTGAGTGAACAGTAATTGTGGAGGTCGCTGGAATAAATTCTTGTAATAAAAAGTACTGTGTCTGCTCTCCTTTCTTGTTTCGTTAATAACCACCATTTTCAGTTTGCTCCACATGCATAGGAAGCCTTAAAGGAACTAATTGTCTACGATCTTCTCAAATTATGTTCCCAATTTCACCCCTCATAACGTAAAAGTCGTAGTTATACGCTAACGGGTTCTCTAGGGTTGAGCTGTGTTCGGATGGGTTGTCTTGGGGATTGGCTGTGCTTGGGATGAGTTGCCCATGGGATGAGTTGTCTTAGGGTGAGATGGGATAATCCCTTGTGAAGAATCAATTGTGCTAAAAACCGAATTGTGCTAAAAACGACCTCTGGGACTGTCCTAGCCAGATCGAAATGAAACTTTGCACAGTTGTAGATCTCGGTACCATGATTTGTAGATCTCGGTACCATGATACTAAAGCCGAAAGATCTCGCTCGTTTTCTCACGAGAAAAATAAAACTAGGACTGAAATTGTGCTAAATAAATAGGAATTGTGCTGAAGTTCTACCTCACAATTGTGCTAAAAAACGGAATTGTGCTGAAAACGGAATTGTGCTGAAAACGGAATTGTGCTAAGAACGGAATTGTGCTAAAAACGCAATTGCGCTGAAAACGGAATTGTGCTAAGAACGGAATTGTGCTAAAAACGCAATTGCGCTGAAAACGGAATTGTGCTAAAATAGTACTTGTGGAACTACAATTGTGGGAAAGACAGATTCTCTAGGGCTCTAGGGTTCAGCTGTGTTCGGATGGGTTGTCTTGGGGATAGATATGCTGTGCTTGGGATGAGTTGTCCATGGGATAAGTTGAGTCTGGGATGACTTGTGGGATGAGTTAGTTGGGTTGGGATGGGATGTTCTGGGGGTAAGTTGTCTATGGGGTGAGTTGTCTTGGGGTGAGATGGGGTAATCGCGAAGAATCTAAAGAAATTGTGAAGAATCAATTGTGCTAATTAGGAACTGCGCTGAAATAGGACTTGTAAAAAAGGAACAAAAACAATTTATACGTGAGGTTAAAAGTGTGTAAGAATTGTGTGAGGAATAAGAATTGATTGTGAAATTGTGGATTGTGGAATAAAAATTGTGGAAAATGAAAAAGAAAATGGTGGAATGGAATGCAAAAAAAGTGAATGGTGATATTGTATATGAGAGGGCATCTGAAGTGATATATGAGAGGGCATATTAGCACAATTTTATATGAATTTTATATGCCAACAATGACAGTTTCCAATCAAATTCTGATCGGTGTAGCAAAAACCCAACCCAATCCACCTGGCCGACGGACTGGAACCACGATGAGTTGGTCTGCGCTATGAGTAACAATCCTCAAGGATAGGATAGGTCTTTGAAATCCGTGGAAGGCCCGTTTTGCGAGATTTGATCCACGGTCAGAAAACGACTAAGTCCGGTGGACGTTCCGCTACTCAAAAAACCTATGTGGATCTGCACGGAGACCCTTGCTTAAGACGAAGCCTAAGCCTACGCCTAAGACGAAGCCTAAGCCTAAAACGAAGCCTAAGACGAAGCCTAAGACGAAGACGAAGCCTAAGCCTAAAACGAAGCCTAAGCCTAAACGAAGCCTAAGCCTAAGCCTAAAACGAAGCCTAAGCCTAAGCCTAAGCCTAAGCCTAAAACGAAGCCTAAGCCTAAACGAAGCCTAAGCCTAAGCCTAAACGAAGCCTAAGCCTAAGCCTAAGACTAAGACGAAGCCTAAGCCTAAGCCTAAAACGAAGCCTAAGCCTAAGCCTAAGCCTAAAACGAAGCCTAAGCCTAAGACGAAGCCTAAGCCTAAGCCTAAGACGAAGCCTAAAACGAAGCCTAAGCCTAAAACGAAGCCTAAACGAAGCCTAAGCCTAAGCCTAAAGCCTAAGCATAAGACGAAGCCTAAGCCTAAGACGAAGCCTAAGCCTAAAACGAAGCCTAAGACGAAGCCTAAGACGAAGACGAAGCCTAAGCCTAAAACGAAGCCTAAGCCTAAACGAAGCCTAAGCCTAAGCCTAAAACGAAGCCTAAGCCTAAGCCTAAGCCTAAGCCTAAAACGAAGCCTAAGCCTAAGCCTAAGCCTAAAACGAAGCCTAAGCCTAAGACGAAGCCTAAGCCTAAGCCTAAGACGAAGCCTAAAACGAAGCCTAAGCCTAAAACGAAGCCTAAACGAAGCCTAAGCCTAAGCCTAAAGCCTAAGCCTAAGACGAAGCCTAAGCCTAAGACGAAGCCTAAGCCTAAAACGAAGCCTAAGACGAAGCCTAAGACGAAGACGAAGCCTAAGCCTAAAACGAAGCCTAAGACGAAGCCTAAGACGAAGACGAAGCCTAAGCCTAAAACGAAGCCTAAGCCTAAACGAAGCCTAAGCCTAAGCCTAAAACGAAGCCTAAGCCTAAGCCTAAAACGAAGCCTAAGCCTAAACGAAGCCTAAGCCTAAGCCTAAAACGAAGCCTAAGCCTAAGACTAAGACGAAGCCTAAGCCTAAGCCTAAAACGAAGCCTAAGCCTAAGCCTAAAACGAAGCCTAAGCCTAAGACGAAGCCTAAGCCTAAGCCTAAGACGAAGCCTAAAACGAAGCCTAAGCCTAAAACGAAGCCTAAACGAAGCCTAAGCCTAAGCCTAAAGCCTAAGCCTAAGACGAAGCCTAAGCCTAAGACGAAGCCTAAGCCTAAGCCTAAAACGAAGCCTAAGCCTAAGACGAAGCCTAAGCCTAAAACGAAGCCTAAGACGAAGCCTAAGACGAAGACGAAGCCTAAGCCTAAAACGAAGCCTAAGCCTAAACGAAGCCTAAGCCTAAGCCTAAACGAAGCCTAAGACGAAGCCTAAGCCTAAGCCTAAGCCTAAGACGAAGCCTAAGCCTAAAACGAAGCCTAAGCCTAAACGAAGCCTAAGCCTAAGCCTAAAACGAAGCCTAAGACGAAGACGAAGCCTAAGCCTAAACGAAGCCTAAGCCTAAGCCTAAAACGAAGCCTAAGCCTAAGCCTAAGCCTAAGCCTAAAACGAAGCCTAAGCCTAAACGAAGCCTAAGCCTAAGCCTAAGCCTAAGCCTAAAACGAAGCCTAAACGAAGCCTAAGCCTAAGCCTAAAGCCTAAAGCCTAAGTCTAAAACGAAGCCTAAGCCTAAGACGAAGCCTAAGCCTAAGACGAAGCCTAAGCCTAAGACGAAGCCTAAGCCTAAGCCTAAGCCTAAAACGAAGCCTAAGCCTAAGACGAAGCCTAAGCCTAAAACGAAGCCTAAGACGAAGCCTAAGACGAAGACGAAGCCTAAGCCTAAAACGAAGCCTAAGCCTAAACGAAGCCTAAGCCTAAGCCTAAAACGAAGCCTAAGACGAAGCCTAAGCCTAAAACGAAGCCTAAGCCTAAACGAAGCCTAAGCCTAAGCCTAAAACGAAGCCTAAGCCTAAGCCTAAGACGAAGCCTAAGCCTAAGACGAAGAATAAAACGAAGCCTAAGCCTAAGCCTAAGCCTAAGCCTAAAACGAAGCCTAAGCCTAAGCCTAAAACGAAGCCTAAGCCTAAGCCTAAAACGAATCCTAAGCCTAAGACGAAGCCCCTAAGCCTAAGACGAAGCCTAAAACGAAGCCTAAGCCTAAAACGAAGCCTTTTAGGCTTAGGCTAAAATGAAGCCTAAGACGAAGCCTAAGCCTAAGCCTAAGACGAAGCCTAGGCCTAAGACGAAGACGAAGCTTAAGCCTAAGCCTAAGCCTAAAACGAAGCCTAAGCCTAAGCCTAAAACGAAGCCTAAACGAAGCCTAAGCCTAAGCCTAAGACGAAGACGAAGCCTAAGCCTAAGCCTAAAACGAAGCCTAAGCCTAAAACGAAGCCTAAGACGAAGCCTAAAACGAAGCCTAAGCCTAAAACGAAGCCTAAACGAAGCCTAAGCCTAAAAGGAAGCCTAAGCCTAAGCCTAAAACAAAGCCTAAGCCTAAGCCAGAGCCTAAGACGAAGCCTAAGACGAAGCCTAAAACGAAGCCTAAGCCTAAGCCTAAGCCTAAAACGAAGCCTAAGCCTAAAACGAAGCCTAAACGAAGCCTAAGCCTAAAACGAAGCCTAAGCCTAAAACGAAGCCTAAGCGTAAGCCTAAGCCTAAGACGAAGCCTAAGACGAAGCCTAAAACGAAGCCTAAGCCTAAGCCTAAAACGAAGCCTAAGCCTAAAACGAAGCCTAAGACGAAGCCTAAAACGAAGCCTAAACGAAGCCTAAACGAAGCCTAAGCCTAAGCCTAAGCCTAAGCCTAAAACGAAGCCTAAACGAAGCCTAAGCCTAAGCCTAAGCCTAAGCCTAAAACGAAGCCTAAGCCTAAAACGAAGCCTAAGCCTAAGCCAGAGCCTAAAACGAAGCCTAAGCCTAAAACGAAGCCTAAGACGAAGCCTAAACGAAGCCTAAGCCTAAAACGAAGCCTAAACGAAGCCTAAGCCTAAAACGAAGCTTAAGCCTAAGCCTAAAACGAAGCCTAAGCCTAAGCCAGAGCCTAAAACGAAGCCTAAAAGCCTAAAACGAAGCCTAAGACGAAGCCTAAAACGAAGCCTAAGACGAAGCGTAAGCCTAAGCCTCAGGCGAAGCCTAAGCCTAAGTCTAAGACGAAGCCTAAGCATGTAGGGTGCATGTAGGGTGCCCATGTAGGGTGCCCAAAACTGAAACACACAGACTTGATCTTGTCATTTATTTACAAGGGAACCATTCATCGTATTCCTCAAGCACAAAGTGCGTGAGATATATAAAAGTTGTCATGGCCGCGCGCATCAATGTACCTTGTCCCATGGATGCCATTTTGCGATCTTTTCCGGAATAAAAATGTTTAGAAGGTTTAAAAACACTTAAAAGGAGGTTTCCAAGCAAAAAAAAAAAAAAAAATATTTGGACTTTTCGGGGGTCCAAACCGGGGGGTCAAAAATGGGAGTCCGCAGCGATACCACTCGGCCTACGGCTCTGAAAATTGGAAATCGATCTGAGAGTTACAGTCAGTCCGAGAGTGGTTCCCTTGTTAGTGGATACGAATGAAAATTGTGCTAATTCGGGAATTGTGCTATATTCTGCAACTCAATTTGGCTTGTATTTATTCTCCATGTAGGGTGCCCAAAACAGCACAATTCCCGAATTAGCACAATTTTCTTCATTCGAATCCCACTATAAATACTAACTAATCACAGCAATCACATTGTTATTACAACATTCGATTCGTTGCGTTGTGTCTAGAATCCCCTGAACAAGATCAAGTCTGTGTGTTTCAGAAGATGTCTGTCTTGTCTGCTGATTCTTCTCGCTCTCATTTCTACGATTGTCAGTGTCAATCGCGTCAGCGAACGGCTGTGGTTGTGTGGTTGCGTTCGTCCCCGTCCCCCCCCCCCCCTCCGGTTGGGTTTGTTGTTGGATTTATCATGTTTGTCGTGAAATTGAAGCTTTTAGCCGGCAATGACTGAGGAGACAGCGAAGCGTACACCGCAGGAGAGTCCCTGGGTGCGGGAGATCCTACGGCGATTCTACGCCAAACATCCGTTGACCCTTCGTGGTTACTGTACCCGTACGCTCGAGGAGCTCGACCGACTTGTCGTGAATCTTCACCACAAATTCAACGTGGACATCACCAACGAGTCGGCGGTGGAGTATTTTGTGGATCTTTCCGCACAAACTCGCCTCCCCGTATCGTCGTCGTTGTACAGCGAAGTGAGTGAGAAAATTATCGCCGATTTTCTGATGGATGGATGTTCTTATGATGATGATATGGTAAATTTAGGAACAACTCCAGCGGGAAGCCATTCGAACAAAGGGACCGGACGGTGTGTTCCACTGGTACTACGATGTCTCCCTGAAGGCGGAAATCGAAGCGGAGATGGGAACCTTTCCTGGTACTATTGTCCCGCCCATCGGGCTTCAGTGGTTTCACGTACAGGACGATGACAATCTGTACTACGATGTCACGAGTGAGGCGAACCAACCCGGGAGGGTACTTACTCGCGCTCGCGTTCCCGAAATCGTAAGTTCTTTTCGTTCAAACCTTTTCTTTCTTCTATAGTTGTCACATCACACACACATACAATTCATTCGGTGCGTTTTCCAGTTCTTCGGCAAAGCCGACTTCGATTTTTTGATTGAATGCTACAACGGTCCCGGTATTCTGCCCGTTCCGGAAGAGGATGGTGATGCCGCTTGTCCAGTGCGTACACCGATCAAGAAGTTGTCGCGGGCTCAGATTGGAGCGATTGACTCATTTGGAAAACGAGTCGCTTATCGTGGAAAAAAGCCGTTTTTCGGTTTTCGTGCTCTCCTCGAAGGCGCGTACCTCAGTTCGTTGTGGGGAATCCCTCATGGCCACTTCATGTTGGAAGCCTGGAAGGTGGTCCGCGAGCAGCAAAGTTTCTTAATGGAGCCGGAGAAGGAGAGCCGCCTGAAGCAGTATGAAAGACGCGCGTTGAACAGTCACGTCGTGGTAGGTGTATGGTTGGCGTATGGCGTGGTGGTTCTAAACGTTTTGGAATTCTTTTTTAGAATTGGCTGAAGAACAGTGGCGTACGCATTACGTGTCGTCTGACTGCCGAATCGGCGTGCACCTATTATCTGTGGAAGGACGTTCGCTACGAAAAAGAATTGGAATTGAACGAGAGTGAACTGTTCAGTGAAGATCGCCGTCGTCGTACTACTCCTAATAACAACTGAAGAATGTGTGTATGTGAATATTAAGGCCGCCTGCCTCCCTCCTAATAAATAAATGTGTGTATGTATGTGTGTATTTATGTATGGTGTTCTGTGTTCTTGAGTGAGATGATGAAATGAGATGAGATGAGAATTGGGGAATTGAACTTGGAATTGGAATTGGAATTGGAATTGGAATTTTGGAATGGAATTGGAATTGGAATTTTGGAATGGAATTGGAATTGGAATTGGAATTTTGGAATGGTGGTGGTGGTTGGTGGCGGAGCGGGCGGGCGGAATTTGCACAATCTATGGTAAAATTGTGCGAATTCCTACAGCGAAAACGAACGGATGAGCTTTCCTAGCAATTGAACAAGTTGTTCTTCTCACAATTTTAACCAGTGTTCCGATCTCTTCATTCTTTGAACTTGGGAGGTCGAAACTTTTGTAATCATGATTGCAAGCTGCTGTTTGATCCTATCCGTAATCACATGACAACGGTAACCTCCATCAAGTCGATTTCAAGGCCAGGACTTGTGCTGGTCATACAGTAATGGTCAGCCATGTATCTGTTGATTCTTTGAACTTGGGAGGTCGAAACTTTTGTGATTGTGATCGCAAGCTGCTGTTTGATCCTATCCGTAATCACATGACAACGGTAACCTCCATCAAGTCGATTTCAAGGCCAGGACTTGTGCTGGTCATACAGTAATGGTCAGCCATGTATCTGTTGATTCTTTGAACTTGGGAGGTCGAAACTTTTGTAATCATGATCGCAAGCTGTTGTTTGATCCTATCCGTAATCACATGACAACGGTAACCTCCATCAAGTCGATTTCAAGGCCAGGACTTGTGCTGGTCATACATTAATGGTCAGCCATGTATCTGTTGATTCTTTGAACTTGGGAGGTCGAAACTTTTGTAATCATGATCGCAAGCTGTTGTTTGATCAGATCCGCAATCACATGACAACGGTACCCTCCTACATGTCCATTTCAAGGCCAGGACTTGTGCTGGTCATACAGTAATGGTCAGCCATGTATCTGTTGATTCTTTGAACTTGGGAGGTCGAAACTTTTGTGATTGTGATTGCAAGCTGCTGTTTGATCCTATCCGTAATCACATGACAACGGTAACCTCCATCAAGTCGATTTCAAGGCCAGGACTTGTGCTGGTCATACAGTAATGGTCAGCCATGTATCTGTTGATTCTTTGAACTTGGGAGGTCGAAACTTTTGTGATTGTGATTGCAAGCTGCTGTTTGATCCTATCCGTAATCACATGACAACGGTACCCTCCTACATGTCCATTTCAAGGCCAGGACTTGTGCTGGTCATACAGTAATGGTCAGCCATGTATCTGTTGATTCTTTGAACTTGGGAGGTCGAAACTTTTGTGATCATGTGATCGCAAGCTGCTGTTTGATCCTATCCGTAATCACATGACAACGGTAACCTCCATCATGTCGATTTCAAGGCCAGGACTTGTGCTGGTCATACAGTAATGGTCAGCCATGTATCTGTTGATTCTTTGAACTTGGGAGGTCGAAACTTTTGTAATCATGATCGCAAGCTGTTGTTTGATCCTAGATCCGCTAATCACATGACAACGGTACCCTCCTACATGTCCATTTCAAGGCCAGGACTTGTGCTGGTCATACAGTAATAGTCAGCCATGTATCTGTTGATTCTTTGAACTTGGGAGGTCGAAACTTTTGTAATCATGATCGCAAGCTGTTGTTTGATCAGATCCGCAATCACATGACAACGGTACCCTCCTACATGTCCATTTCAAGGCCAGGACTTGTGCTGGTCATACAGTAATGGTCAGCCATGTATCTGTTGATTCTTTGAACTTGGGAGGTCGAAACTTTTGTGATTGTGATTGCAAGGTGCTGTTTGGTCAGCTGCGCGATTACGTGACAACGGTAACCTTCATTAGCCTACTCAGGTTGAAATGAATTTGTCAGTGACAAGGATATTAGCACAATTCCTTCGCAATCCAGTTACACATATGCACATTTTTATTCTTTTGTGACCGCGAACTACAACAACAGACTTTCTAATAATACACAACACGGCTGAGCAACGTCGAGATCTGAGCGAAATTCATCGAGTTCAACAAACGACAAAAAACATGTTAGGTCGTGGTGGACTCAAACCCGCAGCTTCCAGTGTACATTTATTGCATACAATTTTATTTTTCGTCTTTAACAAGTACAAATTTTAACAAGGCCAGACGAGCTGCAGGGCGTTAAGCTGCTGGCAGAAATTTAATCGCTTGTGTCCGAAAGTTCGCTCTCCCGCAGAAGTCGCATCTGGGAAATCAGAAGCCGCAAAGTCCCAGTTTCAGTTTTGAGTTTGCGATTCTCGGTAATCAACTGAAAAGCGTGTATCTCCTTTAGTGGTCAACCAATCAAACAATTTACCTCTTCAATCTTAGCTTTCAGCGATGCATTCTCCTGCAAGACTGCGCGAATCTTCTCAGAGGTCTTCATTATTGCGGACTGGAAGAAGCAACAGCCTGAAATTGCAAATTATACACAAAATGAGCGAATATGAATCAGCGCGCACCAATGTGAATCGCTCGCCAATTTCACAAACAACACAACCGTTCGATTTTACATAACTTACAACCGAGGGCGCTACCATCGGCTGTCACGCTATCGCTTCGAGACACACAACCGTTTATGAATCATTCACCTTATGTGGGTACTCACATACCAGGCATATAGCAGAGTGTCGACTGTTACTACAAGTTGATGCGGCGAGATTCTTTGAACTTGGGAAGTCGAAACTTTTGTGATTGTGATTGCAAGCTGCTGTTTGGTCAGCTGCGCGTTTACGTGACAACGGTAACCTTCATCAGCCTACTCAGGTTGAAATGAATTTGTCAGTGACAAGGATATTAGCACAATTCCTTCTCCTTCGCAATCCAGTTACACATATGCACATTTTATTCTTTTGTGACCGCGAATACAACAACAGACTTTATAATAATACACAACACGGCTGAGCAACGTCGAGACCAACGTCTTATGTGTCATCCAATTGGAGCTCCTTCGAATCAGGAATTTCATAAGTCAGAGGATACGCAGGTTTGTTTCTGCCTTTCCAAAAACAGTACCACAGTTCCTTGTCGAACTCCGCAATCTCAATGACAGTCATCTGAAGCAACCCTCGCATAAGATAACACATAGTTTCATGGAGTTACCGTTACCGTAGCTGTGATGCGTATATATTCCTTGTCGATCCAAGCGAAGGCTTCGCGCGTTTCACGACGAAGTACATCTTCGAGCAGCCGCAGTACCACGCCTTTGACAGTGAGTTCTTTGCGCTCCTCGCGACCAAGATCTTCGATATTCTTGAAACACTCGAAGTAAACTACATCAGCCACGAGCTTCTCGACCACCTCTTTGACAGCGAGATTGTCATAGAAAAACATTGCGATGCTGGAACAAAGGAGAAAAATTACACAAGTCGAGGATTTCTGTTTCCCTCGAACTATCCAAATACGCGAAATGCGAAAACGTTTTTATAATTCGAAAGAGGTAATCTGGTTTGATTTGAGCGTGGATGTGTTGTGGTGGTGGTCTCGCCGTGATCCTGCATCCATCGACGATATCTATCAACAAATTGACAAATTTGCTGAGGACGTACAGTAGACATTTCCAAAACATTCCCGCCCATCGGGAACCACAAAATGGCGCCAATTTTATTATCAACTATATTTCGTTCGGAGATAACGATATACCGACATATTCTCCGCGCGACATATTCTCCGCAAATCACATTTTCCGCACGACATATTCTCCAACGACGTTAACATACCCAACACCCGAAGAGATAGATAACTGGTAGAAAATGGCCGCACCCCGCGGGAGAATGTACAAACGTGCAATAGATGCAACAGACCATTTCTGAGGAAAAAAGAAAAATGTTGTTAGCGGAAGAGCACCAGTTTCGGCGGCACCGTCGAAACTGAGTCCGATGAAATAGGCACTCAACGCAAATAGCAGACCTTGCGGCGCTGACAGGTGATCAGATCCGCAATCACATGACAACGGTAACCTCCATCAAGTCCATTATGCAGCCAAGACTGGCGCACGTCATTCAGTAACCACTTGCAGTGTGTATGGATATATCTTCAATCTTCGAACTTGGGGGTCGAATCTGCGGCGAACGAGACCGCCAGATAATGTTTGATCAGGTCCGCAATCACATGACAACGTTAACAACCACAGGTGAAATCGAGTTGCAGAAAATACTGGGATGGGATACTTGGCCAGGTCCTGGGCTCCCACGAAATGACAAGGAATGGAAATAGTGCTAATATGGGCATTGTGCTGTTTTGGCTATCGCACACAGAGTACAAGCCAAATTGAGTTGCAGAAAATAGCACAATTCCCGAATTAGCACAATTCCCACTAAATGACAAGGTTGCTTGTCATTTAGTGGGATACTTGGCCAGGTCCTGGGCTCCCACTAAATGACAAGGAATGAAAATAGTGCTAATATGGGCATTGTGCTGTTTTGGCTATCGCACACAGAGTACAAGCCAAATTGAGTTGCAGAAAATAGCACAATTCCCGAATTAGCACAATTCCCACTAAATGACAAGGTTGCTTGTCATTTAGTGGGATACTTGGCCAGGTCCTGGGCTCCCACTAAATGACAAGGAATGGAAATTGTGCTAATATGGGCATTGTGCTGTTTTGGCTATCGCACACAGAGTACGAGCCAAATTGAGTTGCAGAAAATAGCACAATTCCCGAATTAGCACAATTCCCACTAAATGACAAGGTTGCTTGTCATTTAGTGGGATACTTGGCCAGGTCCTGGGCTCCCACTAAATGACAAGGAATGAAAATAGTGCTAATATGGGCATTGTGCTGTTTTGGCTATCGCACACAGAGTACAAGCCAAATTGAGTTGCAGAAAATAGCACAATTCCCGAATTAGCACAATTCCCACTAAATGACAAGGTTGCTTGTCATTTAGTGGGATACTTGGCCAGGTCCTGGGCTCCCACTAAATGACAAGGAATGAAAATAGTGCTAATATGGGCATTGTGCTGTTTTGGCTATCGCACACAGAGTACAAGCCAAATTGAGTTGCAGAAAATAGCACAATTCCCGAATTAGCACAATTCCCACTAAATGACAAGGTTGCTTGTCATTTAGTGGGATACTTGGCCAGGTCCTGGGCTCCCACTAAATGACAAGGAATGAAAATAGTGCTAATATGGGCATTGTGCTGTTTTGGCTATCGCACACAGAGTACAAGCCAAATTGAGTTGCAGAAAATAGCACAATTCCCGAATTAGCACAATTCCCACTAAATGACAAGGTTGCTTGTCATTTAGTGGGATGCTTGGCCAGGTCCTGGGCTCCCACTAAATGACAAGGAATGGAAATTGTGCTAATATGGGTATTGTGCTGTTTTGGCTATCGCACACAGAGTACAAGCCAAATTGAGTTGCAGAAAATAGCACAATTCCCGAATTAGCACAATTCCCACTAAATGACAAGGTTGCTTGTCATTTAGTGGGATACTTGGCCAGGTCCTGGGCTCCCACTAAATGACAAGGAATGGAAATTGTGCTAATATGGGCATTGTGCTGTTTTGGCTATCGCACACAGAGTACGAGCCAAATTGAGTTGCAGAAAATAGCACAATTCCCGAATTAGCACAATTCCCACTAAATGACAAGGTTGCTTGTCATTTAGTGGGATACTTGGCCAGGTCCTGGGCTCCCACTAAATGACAAGGAATGGAAATTGTGCTAATATGGGCATTGTGCTGTTTTGGCTATCGCACACAGAGTACAAGCCAAATTGAGTTGCAGAAAATAGCACAATTCCCGAATTAGCACAATTCCCACTAAATGACAAGGTTGCTTGTCATTTAGTGGGATGCTTGGCCAGGTCCTGGGCTCCCACTAAATGACAAGGAATGGAAATTGTGCTAATATGGGCATTGTGCTGTTTTGGCTATCGCACACAGAGTACAAGCCAAATTGAGTTGCAGAAAATAGCACAATTCCCGAATTAGCACAATTCCCACTAAATGACAAGGTTGCTTGTCATTTAGTGGGATACTTGGCCAGGTCCTGGGCTCCCACTAAATGACAAGGAATGAAAATAGTGCTAATATGGGCATTGTGCTGTTTTGGCTATCGCACACAGAGTACAAGCCAAATTGAGTTGCAGAAAATAGCACAATTCCCGAATTAGCACAATTCCCACTAAATGACAAGGTTGCTTGTCATTTAGTGGGATACTTGGCCAGGTCCTGGGCTCCCACTAAATGACAAGGAATGGAAATTGTGCTAATATGGGCATTGTGCTGTTTTGGCTATCGCACACAGAGTACAAGCCAAATTGAGTTGCAGAAAATAGCACAATTCCCGAATTAGCACAATTCCCACTAAATGACAAGGTTGCTTGTCATTTAGTGGGATGCTTGGCCAGGTCCTGGGCTCCCACTAAATGACAAGGAATGGAAATTGTGCTAATATGGGCATTGTGCTGTTTTGGCTATCGCACACAGAGTACAAGCCAAATTGAGTTGCAGAAAATAGCACAATTCCCGAATTAGCACAATTCCCACTAAATGACAAGGTTGCTTGTCATTTAGTGGGATGCTTGGCCAGGTCCTGGGCTCCCACTAAATGACAAGGAATGAAAATAGTGCTAATATGGGCATTGTGCTGTTTTGGCTATCGCACACAGAGTACAAGCCAAATTGAGTTGCAGAAAATAGCACAATTCCCGAATTAGCACAATTCCCGAATCAGCACAATGCCCATATTAGTACAATTCCCGGATCAGCACAATTCCCGAATCAGCACAATTCCCGAACCAGCACAATGCCCATATTAGCACAATGCCTGTATTAGCACAATTCCCGGATCAGCACAATTCCCGAACCAGCACAATGCCCATATTTGCACAATGCCTGTATTAGCACAATTCCCGGATCAGCACAATTCCCGAATCAGCACAATTCCCGGATCAGCACAATTCCCGAACCAGCACAATGCCCATATTAGCACAATGCCTGTATTAGCACAATTCCCGGATCAGCACAATGCCCATATTAGCACAATGCCTGTATTAGCACAATTCCCGAATCAGCACAATGCCCATATTAGCACAATGCCTGTATTACCACAATTCCCGAATCAGCACAATTCCCGAATCAGCACAGTGCCCACTAAATGACAAGCATTCCTTGTCATTTAGTGGGAATTGTGCTAAAACGGGAATTGTTCTGTTGTGGCTATCCCACACAGAGTACAAGCCAAATTGAGTTGCAGAAAATAGCACAGTTCCCGAATCAGCACAATGCCCATATTAGCACAATTCCCGGATCAGCACAATTCCCGAACCAGCACAATGCCCATATTAGCACAATTCCCGGATCAGCACAATTCCCGAACCAGCACAATGCCCATATTAGCACAATGCCTGTATTAGCACAATTCCCGGATCAGCACAATGCCCATATTAGCACAATGCCTGTATTACCACAATTCCCGAATCAGCACAATTCCCGAATCAGCACAGTGCCCACTAAATGACAAGCATTCCTTGTCATTTAGTGGGAATTGTGCTAAAACGGGAATTGTTCTGTTGTGGCTATCCCACACAGAGTACAAGCCAAATTGAGTTGCAGAAAATAGCACAGTTCCCGAATCAGCACAATGCCCATATTAGCACAATTCCCGGATCAGCACAATTCCCGAACCAGCACAATGCCCATATTAGCACAATTCCCGGATCAGCACAATTCCCGAACCAGCACAATGCCCATATTAGCACAATGCCTGTATTAGCACAATTCCCGGATCAGCACAATGCCCATATTAGCACAATGCCTGTATTAGCACAATTCCCGGATCAGCACAATGCCCATATTAGCACAATGCCTGTATTACCACAATTCCCGAATCAGCACAATTCCCGGATCAGCACAATTCCCGAATCAGCACAATGCCTGTATTAGCACAATTCCCGGATCAGCACAATTCCCGAATCAGCACAATGCCTGTATTAGCACAATTCCCGGATCAGCACAATTCCCGAATTAGCACAATTCCCGAATCAGCACAATGCCCATATTAGCACAATTAATTATTGGTCGACCAACTTTGAAATTGTGCTATTTCGGGAATTGTGCTAATATGGGCATTCTGCTAATTCGGCTCTGTCATTTAGTGGGAATTGTGCTAATTCATTGGTCGACCAACTTTGAAATTGTGCTAATTCGGGAATTGTGCTAATTTATTGGTCGACCAACTGTCCATGCACAATTTCAAAAGTTGGTCGACCAATTTTTTGACCTGCAGAAAACCCAAAAAACCCACTCGCACACCCGCTTAGAATCCACGCTTAAAATCTGAAAGTTTATGGAAGAAAACAAACGCTGAAAAACTTCCAAAATCTTCTTTCCGAAAAAAAAATTCCAAAATCAAAATTCCAAAATTTAAAAATCTAATTCCAAAAAATCCAAAAAATCCCGAAATCCCGACCAAAATTAACTAAAAAAAACAAATAAACCAAAACAACTAAAAAAATCAAAAAGAAGACCAAAAATAAAAAAACCAAAAAAACCAAATAAACTACCAAAACTAAAAAAACCAAAAAACCAAAAAAACTACCAAAACTAAAAAAACCAAAAAACCTTCCAAAACTAAAAAAACCAAAAAAACTACCAAATATAAAAAATTCACTAAAGCCAAAAAATTCAAATCCAAAACCAAAAAAACTAAATCTAAAAAATCTAAAACCAAAAAGTATAAAACCAAATCTAATAAATCGAAAAAAACCGAAACCAAATCTAATAAATCCATAAAATCCAATAAATCCAAAAAATCTAAAAAACGGAAACAAAACAAAATCTAAAAAAACCAACAAAATCAAAACCTGCAAAACCAAAACAACAAAGGTCTAAATCAATAAATCCTATAAAAACCAAAAAAATCGACAAATCTACTAAAACCGAAAAACCTAAAAATTCCAACAAAAAAATAGAAAATCCGAAAATTCGCACAACCAAAACCAACTTATCCAAACAATTTCCCAAATTTTTTTTCGGAATCTTCGAAAAGTCAAACTCAAAAAATCTTGTTTTTCCCAAAAATCAAGACGAAGCCTAAGACGAAGCCGAAGCCTAAGACGAAGCTACCGTATTCCTCACATGCAAAAAAAGTGAATGGTGATATTGTATATGAGAGGGCATCTGAAGTGATATATGAGAGGGCATATTAGCACAATTTTATATGAATTTTATATGCCAACAATGACAGTTTCCAATCAAATTCTGATCGGTGTAGCAAAAACCCAACCCAATCCACCTGGCCGACGGACTGGAACCACGATGAGTTGGTCTGCGCTATGAGTAACAATCCTCAAGGATAGGATAGGTCTTTGAAATCCGTGGAAGGCCCGTTTTGCGAGATTTGATCCACGGTCAGAAAACGACTAAGTCCGGTGGACGTTCCGCTACTCAAAAAACCTATGTGGATCTGCACGGAGACCCTTGCTTAAGACGAAGCCTAAGCCTACGCCTAAGACGAAGCCTAAGCCTAAAACGAAGCCTAAGACGAAGCCTAAGACGAAGACGAAGCCTAAGCCTAAAACGAAGCCTAAGCCTAAACGAAGCCTAAGCCTAAGCCTAAAACGAAGCCTAAGCCTAAGCCTAAGCCTAAGCCTAAAACGAAGCCTAAGCCTAAACGAAGCCTAAGCCTAAGCCTAAACGAAGCCTAAGCCTAAGCCTAAGACTAAGACGAAGCCTAAGCCTAAGCCTAAAACGAAGCCTAAGCCTAAGCCTAAGCCTAAAAACGAAGCCTAAGCCTAAGACGAAGCCTAAGCCTAAGCCTAAGACGAAGCCTAAAACGAAGCCTAAGCCTAAAACGAAGCCTAAACGAAGCCTAAGCCTAAGCCTAAAGCCTAAGCATAAGACGAAGCCTAAGCCTAAGACGAAGCCTAAGCCTAAAACGAAGCCTAAGACGAAGCCTAAGACGAAGACGAAGCCCTAAGCCTAAACGAAGCCTAAGCCTAAACGAAGCCTAAGCCTAAGCCTAAAACGAAGCCTAAGCCTAAGCCTAAGCCTAAGCCTAAAACGAAGCCTAAGCCTAAGCCTAAGCCTAAAGCGAAGCCTAAGCCTAAGACGAAGCCTAAGCCTAAGCCTAAGACGAAGCCTAAAACGAAGCCTAAGCCTAAACGCTAAGCCTAAGCCTAAGCCTAAGCCTAAGCCTAAAGCCTAAGCCTAAGCGCTAAGCCTAAGCCTAAGACCGAAGCCTAAGCCTAAGAACGAAGCCTAAGACGAAGCCTAAGACGAGACGAAGCCTAAGCCTAAAAGCCTAAGCCTAAGCCTACGAAGCCTAAGCCTAAGCCTGAAGCCTAAGCCTAAGCCTAAGAGCCTAAGCCTAAGCCTAAGCCTAGAGCCTAAGCCTAAAGCTAAGCCTAAGCCTAAGCCTAAGCCTAAAGGCTAGCCTCAAGCCTAAGCCTAGAGCCTAAGCCTAAGCCTAAGCCTAAGCCTAAGCTAAGCCTAAGCCTAAGCCTAAGCCTAAGCCTAAGCCTAAGCCTAAGCCGAAGCCTAAGCCTAAGCCTAAAACGAAGCCTAAGCCTAAGCCTAAGACTAAGCCTAAGCCTAAGCCTAA